>ONZH01014807.1:0-41873 GCA_900303285.1 Rhinella marina | reverse complement strand
GTCTCTGCAGACTAACCAATCGGAGCGCTTCAGTATTAAAATGCCGGTTTCAGGCTGCGATCTCCACTCTGGAGAGAGATCGCAGCCTGAAACCAGGTAAGTCCTCTGTGCCCCCACATAGCCCCCTTCTTGTAGTGCCCCCCTTGTAGTGCCCCCTCCTTGTAGTGCCTCCTTGTGCCCCCTCCTGCTGCGCTGTTTCCATTGATGGCAGCGGCTCAGGATCGGAGCCGCTGCCATCAGCAGAGAGTGTGAGCCTGTAATTACAGCTCACACTCTGCTGCTAACAGCTGAAATCGGTGCTGGCACCGATTTCAGCTGTTTAACCCCATAGATGCTGCGGTCAGTAGCCGCCCGCAGCATCCATGGGGTTAAGAGGGAGGGAGCTCCCTCTCTATACCATCGGGCCGCCGCTGCTGCAATGGCAACGGCCCGATGGTTACCATGGCAACCAGACGCTTTACAAAAAGCGTCCTGGTTGTCATGTAGCTAAGGCTGATTAGACCCTCAGGGTCTGATCAGCCTTAGTGTAGCACTGATACAGTGCATTGCAATAGATGGCTATTGCAATGCACTGTATAGCCATCAAGCCCACTGATCTTCAAGATCCAAATGGGTCTTGATAAAGTTTAAAAAAAATGTAAAAAGTAAAAAAGAAAGTGTGAAAAGAAAGTAAAAAAAGTGTAAAAAAGTAAAAAAAATAAAGTTTAAAAAAAGTTAAAAAAGCGCCCTTTTTCCCCAAATAAAGTAAAAAAAAAAGAAAAAGTACACATATTAGGTATCGCCGCGTCCGTATCAACGGGCTCTATAAAAGTGTCACATGGTCCACCCCGCCAGCTGTACGCAAAAATTTTTTTTAAAAAAAAACTATACCAAAACAGCCATTTTCTGTCACCTTGCCACACAAAAAGTGTATTAGCAGGCGATCAAAAAGGCGTATTTACCCCAAAATGGTACCAATCAAACCGTCATCTCGTCCCGCAAAAAATGAGCCCCTACCTGAGACAATCGCCCAAAAAATAAAAAAAACTACAGCTCTCTGACTATGGAGATACTAAAACATGATTTTTTTTGTTTCAAAAATGATATTATTGTGTAAAACTTAAATAAATAAAAATAAGTATACATGTTAGGTATCGACACGTCCGTAACAACCTGCTCTACAAAAATATCACATGATCTCTCCCCTCAGGTGAACACCGTAAAAAATAAAAAATAAAAACTGTCTAAAAAAAGCCATTTTTTATCACATTTCATCACAAAAAATTTAATACCAAGCGATCAAAAAGTGTATGCCCCCAAAAATAGTACCAATCTAACCGTCATCTCGTCCCGCAAAAAATGAGCCCCTACCTGAGACAATCGCCAAAAAATAAAAAAACTACAGCTCTCTGACTATGGAGATACTAAAACATGATTTTTTTGTTTCAAAAATGATATTATTGTGTAAAACTTAAATAAATAAAAATAAGTATACATGTTAGGTATCGACACGTCCGTAACAACCTGCTCTACAAAAATATCACATGATCTCTCCCCTTAGGTGAACACCGTAAAAAATAAAAAATAAAAACTGTCTAAAAAAGCCATTTTTTGTCACATTTCTTCACAAAAAATGTAATACCAAGCGATCAAAAAAAGCATATGCCCCAAAAAATAGTACTAATCTAACCGTCATCTCGTCCTGCAAAAAATGAGCCCCTACCTGAGACAATCGTCCAAAAAATAAAAAAACTACAGCTCTCTGACTATGGAGACATTAAAACATGATTTTTTTTTGTGCTTCAAAAATATTGTGTAAAACTTAAATAAATAAAAAAAAGTATACATAATTGATATTGCCGCGTCCGTAACGACCTGCTCTATAAAAATATCACACGATATAACCTGTCAGATGAATGTTGTAAATAACAAAAAATAAAAACTATGCCAAAACTGCTAGTTTTGTTACCTTGCCTCACAAAAAGTGTAATATAAAGGTACCAAAAATCGCATGTACCCTAGAATAGTACTAACAAAACTGCCAACTTATCCCGTAGTTTCCAAAATGGGGTCAGTTTTTTGGAGTTTCCTACTCTAGGGGTGCATCAAATCTGACATGGAAACTTAAACTTTTTCCAGTGAAATCTGCCCTGGCGTTCCTTTCCTTCTGCGCCGTGCCGTGTGCCTGTACAGCAGTTTACGATGACAAATGGGGCATTTCTGTAAACTACAGAATCAGGGTAATAATTATTGAGTTTTGTTTGGCAGTTAACCCTTGCTTTATTCTCGGACTAAAATGATTTAAATGGAAAATCTGCCAAAAAAGTGAAATTTGGAAATTTTGGCTACATTTTTCTTTAATTCTTGTGGAACACCTAAAGGGTTAATAACGTTTGTAAAATCAGTTTTGAATACCTTGAGGGGTGTAGTTTCTAAAATGGGGTCATTTTTGGGTGGTTTCTATGATGAAAGTCTCACAAAGTGACTTCAGACCTGAACTGGTCCTTAAAAAGTGGGTTTTGGAAATTTTGTGAAAAATGTCAAGATTTGCTTCTAAATTTCTAAGCCTTCTAACGTCCCAAAAAAATAAAATGTAATTTTCAAAATGATCCAAACCTGAAGAAGACACATAGGGAATGTAAAGTAATAACTATTTTTGGAAGTATTACTATGTATTTTAAAAGTAGAGAAATTGACATTTGGAAATTTGGAAATTTTTCTAAATTTTTGGTAAATTTGGTATTTTTTTATAAATAAGAATGAAATATTTTGACTCAAATTTACCACTGTCATGAAGTACAATATGTGACGAGAAAACAATCTCAGAATGGCCCGGATAAGTAAAAGCGTTCTAAAGTTATCACCACATAAAGTGAGACATGTCAGATTTGAAAAATGGGGCTCCGGCATTTGGTCCAAACTGGCTGTCGGTTGAAGGGGTTAAGTAATTCCTGCAGTTTTTATGGGAGCCACAACATGGACTTATCCTGAAGGGTGGGCAATAGTTGGCCCTTGTTTTTAGTTTTGTTGCCCCGCATTTGTCCTCACCCAGATGGCCATGGATTGTTAGGACTCCCCCCATAAAAAAAAAGTTTTTTTATCCAAGTTGCGCATACGTGCGCCTCATCCCTTTTTTCCCCCTTTTCAGGTTATTTGGGGAGCCCCTCGAAAGAAAGTATTTTAAAGGGAACCTTTGCTGCTATTTTTTTACCCATTTGGATTACAATTTTGCCTATGTGGATTAAAAATTGCAACTGAGTATGGGACTCTGCTCCAGTTCTATGACAAGTGTCAGAAGAAAAGAGACTTAAACGTGTCCGTGAGCATACTAGGTAGGTGATATTTAAAATGTTTATATTATACTTATAATAATGTATTTGCACTATTCACCATATATATGTCTCGAATATTCGCTCTGCCTCTGAGGAGTGCACGCCGCGGCCTCTCCTCGTATGTGCCTGCGTATTACGTAATCGCTTAGACAATAGTACGCTGAGATTCGTAAGCTATTTGTACGCTCATGCGTACGTCTTCTAAGAAGTTGCGTACATTTTGTAAATGAGCATTCGTTATTAGTGAGCGAATGTTCGCTAATAGCACATAATAACGTATATTTTGTACGCAAATACAATGAATATATTCGTCGAATATACGAATTTTAGGAAAAGTTCGGCGAATGTTCGGCGAATAATTTTTTCAATGATTCGCTCATCTCTACCTATTACACACTTTTGTGTCATCAGCAAGTAAACCTTCCCTACCAAGCTGTCCCTTATGTCACTTACAAACATGTTAAACAGAACAGGACCCAGAACAGATCCTTGTGGCATTCCACTTGTAACCAGCCTCTGCTCAGAATACACTCCATTAACAACAACCCTCTGTTATCTGTCCTTCAGCCAACTGCAGATCCACTGAACTATCCAGGGGTTAAGTCCAATTATTGATAACTTATCTATCAGCTCTTTATGGGGAACCGTATCAAAAGCTTTATTGAAATCCAGGTAGGCGATATCCACAGCACCACCTTCATCCAGCACTTTAGTTACATAGTCAAAGAAATCAATGAGATTAGTCTGACATGATCGGCCCTCAGTAAAGCCATGCTGGTTTGGGCCAATCAATTTGTTGTTAGGTGGTCAATTGTCTTCTTTTTTAGAAGAGTCTCCATCATTTTTACCACTACAGATGTCAAGCTGACTGGCCTATAGTTACTAGCTTCTTGTCTACTACCCTTCATGTGAATGGGTACAACATTTGCCATTCTCCAATCATCAGA
Source organism: Rhinella marina (assembly GCA_900303285.1). Classification (NCBI taxonomy): domain Eukaryota; kingdom Metazoa; phylum Chordata; class Amphibia; order Anura; family Bufonidae; genus Rhinella; species Rhinella marina. Next base: position 37,615 of record ONZH01014807.1, on the reverse strand, counting down.
AACATCTCCTGTAAGAAGGGACTGAGTATACAGATGAGTCAGGGGGCCAACAATCACAGATCGGAGTTCTTTAAGAACTCTGGGGTGGATGCCATCTGGACCCATTGCCTTATTTAACTTTAGCCGGACAAGTTCCTCTAGAACATCGGCCTCTGAAAACACTGGGGCTGAATCCTTACAACTAGAGGCAATGCTATGTCCAGTCCTGTTCTGATTATGAAAGTCGCCATCTGAAAAAACTGAGCAGAAGTAGTTATTCAGATGGTCAGCGACCGCCTTATCCCCATCTATATACAGATTTTTTCCATTGCTAAGTTTTGTAATGCCGCAGTTTTTCTTCTTCCTGTCACTAATATATCTGAAGAAGGTTTTATTAAGCTCCATAACAGCGTTATGGGGGTCAGAATATAGTGATAAAAAAATCTCAAAGTTTACATTTATTGTAATACTATTTTGACATAAAAAACTATAGATAAGTGGTATTATTGTAATCATACTGACCCAGAGAATGAAGGGCATGGGTCAGTTTTGTCACAAACGGAACACCGTGATGCTCATTTGACCTAAAATATGTTAAGACTTCCTGTTCTTTTAGAGCAGCTACATGGGCCATAGACAGAATGGACAGGAGCTGATTCCAATGACTTCTTTAGGAGAGTTTTCTAGGCATGCTCTGTGACCTGTTCTCTGTGATATCACCTATTGTGCAGGGTTGATTCCGTTATCTATATAGAGGTATTATTTATTGTAATTCAGACTGATGTGTTAGTGATAATAGCTACTGAAAAGTTACCTGTAGAAAACAGGAAATCATGACCTATCATATGAAAATTGCAGGATTTATTTTAAAACATAGTTACATAGAAAATGTAAAAAAAAAAAAAATGAAATATTTGAAAAAAATATTTAACATAAAAATGTGATTTAAACAATAGGTCATTTTCAAGTGAGACATTGCTTTTAATTGGACTAAAAACATTTCTCTCTACTGCAGTTGTTATATATGACTTATCAGTTGCTATAAAGCTTCCGATGAGACCACTCATAAAAAAGAACACTACTTGAGAGAAAATAGAATTTCGAAAGATTAAACCAAAGACTAATAACATTTCTTCTTTTTAATGAATACAATCAGACAGTTAGCCAATCTAATTACATGTTATCTACAAACAGGGATCTTACAGTCTCTTTCAAGTAATTCCTTCTCGAGGGAAAGAGGACACTACACAAATGGATTTTTTTTTCTGTATAAGTCTAATAGCTATTGGAGACATATTTCTTTTCTGAGCTTACTGCAAAAAAAGAAATATTTGACATCTTGAAAACAAGAAGAAATATTTTAAAAAAATTGTAATGTGGGACCGACTGCTTCGTATCATAATTGACACTTACTATGAGGGAAAAACAAGAAGTTTTCTTTATATTTGCCAAAGCAGTCAACATTATTGCTTACATTACCCTGAGGGACAAACCCTAAGAAAAAGCATTTAGCTTAGCAAGAGATTTTTATGAGAAGCACAATGTCAAGTTATCCTTGATGATTCCTTCTCATAATGATAAACAAACTAAATATATATTTAACCCCCAATCCATATTAGCATACATGAACTGTGTTTGTGTGCATGGGAAGTATGAAGCAGGCACACAAGCTGAATTCACCTTCTAAATGGCAGATGCTGGCTGTGACCAAGATTAGAGATAACTCAGATCCTGGTCATTTGACCCCTCAGATGCTAAAGTCAACTACAAAATCTAGTAGTTCTTCTGTCTTCTGCAGTCCCCACAGCGAAAATGCAGGTACTGATCAATTGCTATGGCAGCCTGCCAAAACAACTTGCCTTAAGACCCTACCTGCATTAGAGCTTAAAAGGGTACAGTATATTGGTTGCTACACGTTGTCCCCTATCCCCAGGATAGAGGTTAAGTTTTAGATTGGTACAGGTCCTACCACTGAGAATCCCACTGATTACAAGAATCTCTCAAATCACCCCAAAATGAATGTAGCTGCTGTAGAATCTGTGTCTCTGCTATCTAACCTATCCTGGCATCCCTTTAAAGGATCAGAAATCCAGACAAAAGTAAATGCTTTGTTTAATTAAAATAACAAAATAAAGGGTTAACAAAATATATGAACACAATAAATGGTATAAGATCCCCTCAATATCCTATCTTTGGGTAATTCTACAGATATTGGTTAAAAAACGTATAACAATACATACATTAACATATACATCTATTCTTATCTAATCTATAAGTATTCTATCTATAACTACTAACTATTCTATAACTATTCTATAACTATTCTATCTATATAAAGCACAGGCCCTTGTATATATACGAACTAGAGCCACATTTACACTCACAGACATCCAACAGGTCCACCCCTTACTCCGGTATACTCCGGCCTTCTTTACGATGGTATCTCCAAGCGGCTGCTGGTAACACAATATTGGTCACTTGGTTCTCACTGCAGTGACCTTCACTTTCCTTCGGGTGGCCTCCTTGTACTTTGGGTATGAGGCAGCTGTCATCACCTCAGGGTACATTTCACATGACCACCGCAGGGGGTGTTCCTGCTAACTCCTGCAGGACAATAGATGTCCCTCTCAACACAGGTGTATGTCTTGGGAATATCCTTGGTAAGGAAGCACCGTATCTCACACTTGGTTGATATCAACTCGGGCTGTTTCTTATATGTAGCTTTTCCCAGACCCTGAACAAAAGGACACAGGATCTTGGCTTGCTTTTATTGCAGATGATTCACCCCAAATGGCAGGTCTCCTTTGTCTTTGTACCAGGATGTCCCATTCATTGACGTTTTGACACCTGTCCCATCTGTTGGACTGCATAGTCTCAGCATTCAAGCACCACTCTGAAATATTGTCAATGCCAGCTTTCAACAGCAGCAGGTTGAGCATGCAAATTGCCAATTTGTTTGTCTTTATGAGAGTTCCAGAAGTAGTCAAGTGCTGTAGTCGACTGTCTCCAGAACTTCCATAGAGATGAATGGTGTGCCAGAGGTAGCAGTGAATATGCTTGACCTGAGATTTCATTTATTTTGGGGGGCTCAAAAGATGCATGGTCCATGTTCTCATAATAAAAAAACATAATTGGTATTGTCACATCTGAAAATGTCCAAACTATTATACATGATAAAATAATATATATCAAATATTTTCCTGTGTGTTGAATGATGTCATAGAAAAGAAAATTAAAAGTACAATTTTCCATTTATTAATCACTTTGCTCCATTCCCCTTTACAAAATAAAAAAATAACAAATGATGAAAAAGTTGTATGTATCCCAAGATGGTTTAAAAAAGTAAAACTTACCCCACAAAAAAAGCCTTCACAGCTTTGTAGATGGAAAAAAAAGTATCAGAATATGGTGATGCAAAACAAATTAAAATTTTGTAAGGGTTCTTATTTTTTAAAAGTAGTAAAGCAAAATAAAAACAATATAAATGTATTTTTGCAATATATATTGTCCTGCAGAATAATGTTGCCATGTCATTTTTAGAGCAAGTAAATATCATAAGTAGTGTTGAGCGAGCATGCTCGGCCAAACTCGCTGTTCAGCCGAGCATGCCTACGCTCGGGTCCGCTCGGTGTTCGGCCGAACACTGAGTGTACTCGAGCGCAATGCTCGAGTCTCTTCCCCGCACTGTAATGTACGCTAATGCGTACGAATTTGTATGCTAATTCGTACACATTTGTACGCTAATGTGTACGCATTTGTATGCTAATGCGTACGCATTGTGCGCTAATGCGTACAAATTCGGTTAATTAGCATACTTTTACGAGTGAAAGGAGTAAAAGAGGAGAAGTCGCGATTGTGACCTTTTTCTATTAACCAGACACCCTCCCCTCTTCCGTGCGGGGGGTGCCTGGTTTAGTCCCATTGACTAACATTATGCTCGAGTGCTCAGCCGAGCACTCGAGCAACCCCTAGTGCTCGGCCAGAGCACCCGAGCATACGAGCACAGAGGTGCTCGCTCAACACTAATCATAAGACAAAATCCTAAAAACTATGGAGGAATTATTATTATTTTCAAATTCACCCTACAAAGAAATGTGTTCCTATTTTTCAATACAAGTTTTCGCCACACATGTACCAACAATCTTGTTTTTAAAGATGGCTCCCACTCATGGACGGGCACCGTAGATGATGGGTTTCTTCTGTTTTAAACAGCAAATTAAAAATTGCTACACACAGTTATGATATAACTAAGGGTCACTAATTTAAAAAAATAATGTTATGTCATAAGACATAACATACTGTAGACATAGTAACATAGTTACATAGGTCAATTATTAATCTGAAATACGCCTAAATTAAGCACATTTCAGGCGCAGATTGTGGCACAATGGTTAATTGCGGCGTTACCTGCAACTTTTCCCCACTCACACCAGGTCTAAAATTGTGAGTGTGGGCAGGAAAGGGGACGGGCCGGCTCCACCAGCTATGGGGCTTTATTAAGACAGGTGTCTAAAATGCCCCATAGTTTGTAAGGCTAAAAAAAGATATCTGTCCATCCAGTTCAGCCTATTATCCTGCAAGTTGATCCAATGGAAGGAAAAACTCTGTAAAGTAAAAAACAATTTTCCTCATTTTAGGGGAAAAACTTCCTTCCTGACCCCAATCAGGAAGTCACAATACTCCCTGGTTCAACGACCCTTCTCCAGAAATCTAATACCTACCTACCTCCAGGCCCCCTTTGAACTCTTTTAGTGAATTCACCATCACAACCTCCTCAGGCAGAGTTCCATAGTCCCAGTGCTCTTACAATGAAGAATCATCTGCTATGTTTGTGTAGAAATCTTCTTTCCTCTAGATGCAGAAGATGTCCTCTCATCACAGTCATGAAAATAAATAGATGATGGGAGTTATCTCTCTACTCATTATTAGATCTCCCCTTAGTTGTCTTTTTTCAAAATGAAATAACCCTAATTTTGATAATATTTGTTCATTCTGCTATGTCTGTCTTGTTCACAGGACCCCATAACTGTAAGCAGTACTTCATGTGTGGTCTAACTAGTGATTTGAACATTTACCTAGGTGGCCTGAATGCTGAGACCCTCATCAATCCCTAGAACGAGGGGAGAAAATCTCACGCATAGTGCACTTACTCCTTGCTGCACGAAACAAGTTCCATAGAAAAGTTATTGACACTTTAAAGGGAATAAGTCATCAGAAAATGACCCGCTGTTTAAATCACTTTTTTATGTCTAACATTTTTAAATCATTTTGATAGTTATTTTTAATATCCCATTTAACTTTTTATATTTAAACTAAAACCAAAAATCCTGCAGTTTTTACACTGGCCACTATGTCTAACAATTGGCAACACTTGATCAAAGAAAATTAGTTTGGCTGTCTGAGAGGCTTTGCTTGGAATAGCATTTCTCCTTCTGGAGGGAGCTAATTGGGCATGAGTATTGTATGCCAGTCAACAGGGAAAATTATATGAAAAGTTTCAGGGAAAAATATATGAAAATTAGCACATCTGCTAGCATCAGATAGGATTAGGAAAGCTAACTTGAATTTCTTTTCTAGAAATCCAGAGTAGCATTGCCTGAACTACAATACTCCTACACATACTAATCATACTAGGTGCTGTCCGTGATGAGAAAGAGTACCCTCCAGAAAAGGCACATATTGCTCAGAAACCCAAAAAATTGATTCATAGGAATGGAAACAAATTTTGAGAAATGTGTATTCTTATATTTATATTTTTTATCAGATTACTGTAAAATACCAAATGTAAACTATATCTCTTATAATGCAAATCATCAATGAAATGTTGGCAGATTTGAAATCAGTGATGTCATGCAGACAGGAGAATTCTGAATGCATTTCTGCATAGGACGTTATATACCACAGGATCCATGCATGATAAGTAGAACTAACTTACTAAACATTATACATGAACTATATCTCAATGTGAACTATAAAATGATGACAGGATAATCTAACACTGTAAAGCCCTTTTTGTGCTTTTCACTGTCCCTTCACTTTTGTGAGTTTCAAGCCATAATATTTGGTTCAAACACATTAGCCAATAGCTAAAATTCTATAAACCTTATGAATTTATCTTTAGAACATTTCATGGTATGTTTTGCCAGTAGGAATGGCATAATTGACTTTTAACCATCCTTAATCAGTAGTGTTTAGCAAATTGATGCATCCAAAGTGGAATTCGATCCAAAGTTTAGGAAAATTTTGATTTGCAATGAATCCCAATTTCCTTGCGCTTCGTGGTAACAAATAGTTTTTTTTTTCCCTAAAATGGTTGCTAAATGTGTTACAAAGTGAGAGTAAGAAGCCCAGGAACACAAGATCACGGATAATGCTGTGCAGACATCCAATCAGCAGCTAGCCAACCACTATAAAAGCCTCATCTTGTGTGATGTCAGCCATTTCACTGTGAACTAAACATAGGGAGAGACGTGACAAGCACTAGGGACAGTGTTTTACGAAAAGCTGTTAATTGTGGAATATTGGATAGGGATAGTGCAGTGACAGTGTAGAAAGATTATAGGGAGAGCATAGAGATTCTGCATGGACAGTGCAAAGACTGTAATCTGAAGCTGATAGAAGCCATAGAAGACAGCATAGTTTGCATCAATCCCTGTGTAGAGCACAGAGCTATCTAGTTGAACAGTATCCTCCTTGTTTCATAGATAAGCAATTCTATTAGGCCTTGATTCTCAAATTGAAGTGAATTAACCGTCTAGTTCTACTGTTTTTGTGTTGTCCACATTGCTTAATAGATAAACAATTCTATTACACCTTGATTCTCAAATTGGAGTGAATAGCCTTTCTTGTTTTACTGTAAGGGGGTGTCCACCTTGTTTATTACATAAGCAATTCCATTAGGTCTTGATTCTGAAATTGGGGTGAATAACCTGTCTTGGTCTATTGTTAGAGGGGTGTCCACCTTGTTTATTAAATAAGCTATTCTATTAGGCCTTGATTCTCAAATTAGGAAGAATAGCCTGTCTACTTCAACTGTTAATAGGATGTCCACATTGTTTAATAGATAAACAATTCTATTAGACCTTGATTCTCAAATTGGGATGAATAACCTGTCTAATTCTATTGTTATTGGGGTGTCCACCTGCCTGTCACAGTACTAGAAAGGACTAGCCATGCATGTTGCTACAATGCAGTGATATACACTGAGATACAGTCTCCCTGCAGACCAGGATATAGCTGATTTAGCATGCTTTGTGACAAATTAATTCGAAACAAGGGAATTTCTTGAAAAAAAATTGGCAAAGCATCCAAATCGAATTTTTGAAAACTTTGCTCATCTCTATTAATCAGCAATGTTGCATTTACAGTATAAGCCCTCATTGTGAATTTCCACACACAACCTACACAAAATAAAGGGGATTATACTAAGGCTACTTTCACACTAGCGGCAGGCCTGATCCGGCAGGTGAAGGGTGCTGCCGGATCAGGCCTGCCACAGTGACATGTGTGGAGCCGGAACCGCGCTCCGGCCCCACACATGTCACACAGTACATACATACACATAAACATAAACATACACACACATATACACAGACAAACACACATACATACTTACATGCTCCCGGCAGGTCTTCAGAGCGTCGGAGGGAGCATGTGGGCGCTTGGTGGAATCGTCACCTGTGCGCGCCGTCCTGTCCCTCCGACGCTCTGAAGACCTGCCGGGGTGCATGTAAGTATGTATGTGTATTTGTATGTGTATATGTCTGTGTATGTTTATGTTTATGTGTATGTCTATGTCTGTATGTGTGTATGTGTAGCCGGATCCGTCATGAACTCCATTGAAAGTCAATGGAGGGCGGATCCCGTTGCCATTGTGGTTACACCAGACGGATCCACCCCCATTGACTTGCATTGGGGGTCATTCCGGATCCGTCTTAGTGCGGATGCCTGGACCGGAGAGCAAACCGCAGCATGTTCTCCGGTCTGAAGACGGAACGGAATGCTTTCAGGAGCATTCCGTTGTCTTCAGTTCAGTTTTGTCCCCATTGACAATGAATGGGGACAAAACTGAAGCGTTTTATTCCGGTATTGAGCCCCTATGACGGAACTCAATACCGGAATTTTAAAACGCTAGTGTGAAAGTAGCCTAAGATGAAAATGTATACTCTTTCCAGAGAATGGAGGATAAGCATCTTATCAGTGGTGGTCTGACTGTTGGAACCCCCATCATTCCTAAGAACAAAGGTCCCAATTCTCCCAGATGAATGGATCAGCAGTCAAACACATACAATGCCACTCCATTTATTCTCTATAGGGCTGCCAGAGATAGCTGAGTGCTATTGGGACATACTGTAAATTGAATGGATCAGTGGGGGTCCCAACTGATCAAATGCTCATCCCTTATTCTCTTGATAGGTAGTAAGTTTTAATTTTCAAAAAGCTGAAAAGAAAAGAGAAAGGACAAAGGCATATCAGGTACAGAGGTGTAACTACAACTTGAAGGTGCTCACCAATCTGCATAAGAGTACCACCAGGGCCATGATGGATGTTGCTGCAACCTTTGTAAGAACCATTGTGAGGGTGTGATGAAGCTCCCAAAAGATCCATTTGTCCCAATAAGAATGTCAATAAAAAGAATGTTTAACCCCTTCGCGCCCAGCGCCGTACATGTACGGCGCTGGGGCGATGCGGGCACATGGCGCCCGCTCGCAAGTGCGGCGGGCGTCATGGCCGGCAAGTCTCTGCTGTTTCTAACAGCAGAGACTTGCTGCTACTTACCGCCATCGGCGGCGTCTTCCTGGGAGTTTAGATGCCGTGATCACACGTGATCATGGCATCTAGTTGCGTCTCAACCCGGAAGCATTCGCTTCCGGGTGGTGTACAGACACCCCGTGTGGCCAATCGGGGTGTCTGTACACCATATGAAAACTGTAATCCTCGCTGGTGAGGATTAGAGTTTTCAAAGTGCAATTCTTATTCTGGCCACTAGATGGCAGGCCAGGATAAGAAATGAGCAATTCTTGGATTTCTGAGTCTATAAAATCCATGATTGCTCATAAAGAAAAAAAAAAGCCACAATATATAAGCCCATATTTGAGCTTTCAAATAGTAAAAAAAATAAAAAAAAATGTTAAAAAATATATAAAAAATAAAAAAGATATACAAGTTCAAATCACCCCCCTTTCCGTATAATTAAAAAATAAATACCTAAATAACAATAAATATAGACATCATGGGTATCACCGTGACCGAAAACGCCCGTACTTTTAAAATATAATAAAAAAATTCCAATACGGCGAATTGTGTGGCGGAAAAAAGCGTCCAAATGGCGATTTGCCGTTTTTTGTCGCTTTTTTTCTAAAAAAAATTAAATAAAAAGTGATCAAAAAGTCATACACACCCCAGAATGGTATCAATAAAAACTTCAGATCGTCCCGCAAAAAATGAGCCCCCATACAGCTCTGTACACATAAATACCAAAAAGTTATAGGGGTCAAGATTTGACAAGGAAAAAAAAAAAAAAGGGCAACTTTCTAATTATTTTATCACTATGAAAACGCAGGAAAAACTATACATATTAGGTATTGCCGGATTCATACTGACCAGTAGAATGAAAGTAATGGATCAGTTTTAATGCACATCGAACGCTGTAAATAAGAAACCCGTAGAACTGTAGCGGAATAGCGTTTTCTTTGCAATTTCACCTGGTTTGGAATTTTTTTCCCGCTTCCCACTACACCGTATGCAATATTAAATGGTGGCATTGGAAAGTACAACTTGTCCCGCAAAAAACAAGCCCTCATACAGCTATGTGAACAGAAAAATAAAAGAGTTATGGCTGTTTGAAGGCAGGGAGCGCAAAACGAAAATGCATAACTGAAAAAACCTCCGGGCGCGAAAGGGTTAAAAGGGAATCCTGGTTTTGCATTCTTCAGTATCAATTGACAGGAAACAGCACATTACCACTAACTAAAAGCAATTGTTTTTCTGTAATGCCCTGTTTTCTTGCACTCCATTGCAGTCCCATGATATTTTCCGCTGTTTTGGTTCCTTGTCCCGGTGACATCACATCAACATCTGAGGTGTGGCAAAGCATGTAAGGCTCTGCTCTGTTGGCACAACACCATCTATGACTTTGCCTCTGAGGGCAGTGTTCTGCTCAGTGTACTGGACCCTGTCATGTAGATTTGATGTCAGCAATGATGCTGTATCTTAGGGCAGGGCGTTTCCAGCAGGGGTTCAAGCAAAATCATACTTACCTCTTTCATTTGCTCGCAACGGACTTGCTGCCACCATCTTGATTGAAGATCTTGCACAAAATCCTGTGTGTGGTGACATATGATGTCATCACGAGCCGTTAAGATTTTGCTCTAATTCTTCAATCAAGAGGACGGCAACCGGCCCGTTAAGAGCAAATGGATGAGGTAAGTATGATTTAATTTTTTAAATTTTACACTGTTATTATATAAGATGCCACAATCAGCTATGAATGCGGCATCTGAGGAGTACAATGACAAGGTGCAGTGCAGTCGCCACTCCCTGTCATTACACCCACTACTTACAAAGAAATGCGCTTCCTTTGCTCATCTCTACTGAACGCCCTAAAAAATGCTAGAATTTCTATTATTTGCTTATCACCAAATTATCACCAAAAAAGATGGAATAAAAAGAGATAAAAAAGTCTTATGTACACTAAAATGATACCGATGGAAACTACACGTCTTACTGCAAAAATCAAACCCTCACACAGCTCCATACTGTAGGTAAAAAAATTAATAAAATTTATCAGTCTTGTGATGTGGTGATGTAAAAAAATGTATTTTTTCTTTGTATAAAAGTAGTCAAACTTAAAAATATATATATACTGTATCTGGGAAGAATATATGCAAATGTTATATCTTAATTCTGCTGTCATTAGAGAGGCTAATCTATCTTTTCCTTTTTGTTAGGCAAGGTAATTTGAATATCTTTCCCAGAAACCCAAACATATGAAGATTAGCTTAAAAAAAAAAGAATATATGCAGATTTGCATATGTTCTTCCTATAAGCAGCAGTGTTGCTTGGCATACAATAATTATTATGCATATTTTTTGGGTATCCCTAATGATAACTAGCACTCCTAGGAGTACTCCCAAGACAGCTCAGCTAGCCAGAGCACTTTTTCTTTTGAATCAAATGGTAGTTTGCATGTCTCATTTGAAGACACATAGAGGATCATTTACTGTTCAGAAATACGCCTTTACTAGGTGTAGTATGTGGTCCAGATTGCGGTGCAAAGGTTATTTGCACCGCAATCTACAACTTTTCCCCAGATCTCAAAAAGTAGGTATGGTCTGGATGGGGACTGTGCCCATAGACCTGTCTCATTCATCATTTTCTACACCTTTTTTAGGCCCCATTCACACGACCGTATGTACTGTATTCCGTGATCCATATAAAAATGGAACGGAAGACATACGGAAAGTCTTCCGTAGTGTTCGGCATTTTTGCGGACCCATTGACTTTAATGGGGCTACAGACGTGATTTTGCGGCCAAATATAGGACATGTTTAATTTTTTTGCGGGAGAACTTCCCTAACTTCCCTATTATACGGATAATATGCATTTTTTTTCTCCTATGATAAAATGAATGGATCCGTATGGTTCCGCATCTGAAAAATGCGGATAAGATGCGGAAATGTACATACGGTCGTGTGAATGGGGCCTTAGGCTTAGAAAACCAGCAAGGAAGCTGACTTACATTTAGACTGGCGTTGGATATGGCACCAGTTATACAGGTTATTAAGACCAGCGTCTAAAATTCCGGTCTTAATATATGACCCCCATTGTCCTGGAATACCCAGAGCATGTATTCTTCTGAAAGGAGAACTAGCTTGCATCTCCAGAGGAGTATTATGCTTGGGAGATTTCTCTCTTGGCTTTTTTTTCTGAAAAAAACAGTACTAGGAGACTAGGTGTTGTATACCAGGCTAAGGGTGAATTCGTATGAATGTATGTATAGTGTAGTCCGGAAAACACGGAACCGCAAAAAATACGGATGATGTCCATGTCCATGTATATATCAGAAAAGAACAGATCAGAAAAAGAGCATAGACATGTCATAGGCCCATTAATTAACACAATACATTATAGAGAAATAATATTTAGAAACATAATATTTGGCACAACTAACAAAACCTTTCCTGTAATTTTTATCAATCCTTCTCTCTTATCAGAAATTTCAATACTTATAGTTTAAAAATTTATTTCTCAATTGAATATAATCCGTGCTAACTTATCCCACAGTGAAGACATAACATGTATCAGTTACTGTAGTATCACAGCCATCTCTATGGAAACAAGCCTGTTAAGGCATGAATACAGAACTGAAGCTGATGCTTGCTGCAGGTTGAGTACTGAGATGAAATGGGCATTGGAAAGGAGAAAAAAATTATAAATAATAAGACTAATGGCCAGGGAAGAGTAGAAAATTAAAGATAGAGAGAGACCTCATAGAGACTTCAAATGTGTCCTGTTCTCCTGTGTTTATCGTACCAAGTAATCCAAATGGCAGAATGCAATATATTTCATGAACAATGCATCATTTATTTTATTTTGAAACTGGGTATCATATATAGAGCAGAACATATCATTTTCTGTCTTTTTTCTAGCTACTTAGGCTTCATGCACAGCACTGTTTTTTCTGTATTTTAGTCAGCATACCACACAAAATAAGGATTTGTACCATGTGCATTCCAAATGTTTCTCACTTTCAATGTGGACCAGAATGGGACATGTACTATGAAGTACATAGAACTGATGGGATCAGTATGGACATCACACAGATGAAAAATATAATTGTGTGCATAATGCCTTCATTAGAGGTCAACGTTTCCTTTGTTTATTACCTCCCTTCCCCAATGCACCACTTTTTCACAACCCTACTCTCACAATTCCTTCTTTTTTTTTCCTCTGGGCCCTGAAAACACACTTTAATTACTCATAATATCAAAGTTTAAACAGCACTACTGTTGGGTCCATATTGGACAGTCCATTAAGTGGCGGTGCCAGCAGTGTTAGGCCCTAGCCCATCGGGCCCCTGATAGCCAAGAGATACAAAGAAATGGCTGACTGAGCACTCTGCTTGAAAAAACTCACTGTAGTACAAAGGTCACATCTTTGGTGAATAAATTAGGAACTGTATTGAAGACATTGAACTCACCAGTGGAAGTTTGTAATATACTTATTGTCTAAAAGTTGTGTGGATTGGCTGGTTGGAAATCCAGTCATGTGATGTTCCTCTTCTAAAAATTCTACTTAGTTTCTACCATCAAGTCCTTAAACAGGTTTCTAGTCTGGGCTATGGGCATCACTTCCACAGCCCAGAACAGAGGAGGTGTTGTAGGCAGGGCCTTGATCATTTGTCTCATTGGCACATGCACACATGTGGTGAATTTAGGAGTTTGCTTATGCACCATGGAGAGTAATGATTCTGGTCCTGTGCACGGCAACTCCTCTGTTCTGGGTTGTGGAAGTGACATCCAATCCATAGCCCAGGCCTGAAACCAGGTAAAAGAAATGAGGTTGGAGGAGGCAGGATTTCCAGATTCATTTTAAAAACGCTCAGTTTCCACTCACCACTGTGTGATGTTTCAGAGGGAAGAAAATGAATAGCCTTAGGCTATGATGACTCAGTTTTTGGCCTTATTTTTTAAGACATAACTTTTATTATCTCTTTTCTTAAAATCCAAAAGAAAAAAATATATATTTATAAAGCCCTAAATAATATTAAGACAAATAAAGATAGGTATGCACACCTTCTACTGGAAGTTTAAGGAAAATATATTTTATTAAAAAGCGCTGGATGCACGCCAGGACCACGTGATTCCCCGAGATAGCAGACCACGTGGCAGCACATTATAATCACCAAGCCGGGGGACCTGCTGGGCTGCTCTTACAAACTACCACCATATTCCTACCAGGTGAAGACGGGTAAGAGCCCACATGGGCACTCTTCTCACCTGAATTTATTAAATAAAAGCTATTCCATTGGGAACATTAATGATTGGCGGCCGATGCTGATGTTAACCAAAAGTATTATTGGGACTCTAATGCACGTAAATATTACATATATATCTGAAACTATTAACTAATACCAACTAGTTTGATGAAATAGTGGACTAACATTGTTTCTTGGCACCAAGAGTCACTATTTGGAGGATTATTCCTTGCCATCTGGATTTAACAACAAACTAACATCGTTATGCTGCTATAGTGCGTCTTTGGTTGCTAATAGTTACCACAGTTGAATCAATATTGTTGTGGCTCTATAGTGTGCCCTTTGGTTATTACTGGATATCACCCATTGCTTTTGTTGCTAAATTGCCAACATTGCTATGTGGATGCAGTGCGTTTCTGGTTGCTGTTAGTTACCACCCATTATCTTGCTGCTACAATTTAACCAATATTATTTTGGCATGTTTTTGGTTGCTAATGAATACTACTCATTATTTTAATTACTGTTAATGGTTACAATTTATTTTCTTTGCTATTTAGTTGCTAATGGTTACCATTGCTAACGGTTAATATCCATTGCTGCCACAGCTGTTGCCAATGGTCACCATTCATTTTTCCTATTATATTGTTGCCAAGGGTTAATATTTATTATTTTGCTGCTATTTTGTCGCAAGTTGTTGCCTTTGGTTACTAATGGACACCACCTATTGCTTGTGTTGCTAAATTGCTGCCAACATTGCTATGTGAATATTTCTGGATGCTAATAGTTACCACCTATCATCTTGCTGCTATTATATTGTTGCCAAGGGATATTATTTATTATCTTGCTGCTATTTTGTTGCTGTTAATGGCTATTATTTGGCGACCTTATTGATGCTTGGGTTTCATCAGGGGAGGATCTCTGTCATAGTGTGCTTCTATGATTGCGACTTAAGGGTGTAATTAATGTTAAGGATCGACATTTGGAAGAATCCCTAAGTCTCATTTTATTTTACTTTCTTTTATATTTCTGTGTTTTTTTTTAAATAAAATATATTGTCCTTACACTTCCAGTAGAAGGTGTTCATACCTATCTTTATTTGTCTCATTTTATCATCTGGTTTAGGCTAGGGCTAAACAACGACAGTAAGTCGCGCGGCACATAGTGCACAACTACACGCGCGACAGTGTAGTTGTGAACTATGTGTCGCTCGACTTACTGTCACGCGACACATGTCGTCATGTAGACCTAGCCTTAGGGTGACCCAGAGGGCATAGCACCCTTCATTTCTTTCATCATTCATTGTGAGCCTCTCCACTTTATTTCTAAATAATATTAACCCTTTCACCCCCAGAGGGTTTTTTGTTTTTGCGTTTTTGTTTTGCACTCCCTGCCTTCACAGAGCCATAACTTTTTATTTTTCTGTTCACATAGCTGTATGAGGGCTTGTTTTTTGAGGGACAAGTTCCAAATTGGATGAAATGGCAAAAATAAAAAAACAATTCCGCCACAGTTTTACAGGTTTTTTATTTACAACATTCGATGTGCAATAAAACTGACCAGTTACTTTCATTCTACAGATCAGTATGAATCCGGCGATATCTAATATGTATAGTTTCTGTTGTGTTTTTATAGTGATGAAATAATTATAAAGTTTGAAAAAATATTTTTTTCATCATCATATTTTGACCCCTATAACTTATTGGTATTTATGTGTATGGAGCTGTATGGGGCTCATTTTTTGCGGGGCGATCTGAACTTTTCATTTATGCCATTCTGGAGTTTGGACTTTTTGATCACTGTTTATTATTTTTTTTTAGAAAATAAAGCGACCAAAAAAGGCAAATCGACCATCTTGAAGCTTTTTTCTGTTTCGCTGTTTGCCGTATGGGAAAGAAATTTTTATATTTTTATCATATAGGCGTTTTCGCACATGGCGATACTCATGATGTGTATTTTTTATTTTTTTTTAGTTCTTTTATTTTTATTTTGGGGAAAGGGAGTGAATTTGAATTTTTATGTTTTTATTTTTTATTTTTAAAAACTTTAATTATTTCACAGTATTTTATAGTTCCCATAGGGAACTATAATAAGCAATCATTAGATTGCTATTCTTATGGACTCCAATGCACTTGCATTGGAGTCTATGATGATTTTACTACTTTTCTATGGAGTCCTACAGTCATGGCCAAAAGTTTTGAGAATGACACAAATATTATATTTTCACATGATCTGCTGCCCTCTGGTTTTTATGTGTGTTTGTCAGATGTTTTATCACATACAGAAATATAATTGCAATCATATTATGAGTAACAAAAGCTTATATTGACAGTTAGAATGAGTTAATGCAGCAAGTCAATATTTGCAGTGTTGACCCTTCTTCTTCAGGACCTCTGCAATTCTCCCTGGCATGCTCTCAATCAACTTCTGGACCAAATCCTGACTGATAGCAGTCCATTCTTGCACAATCAATGCTTGCATTTTGTCAGAATTTGTAGGTTTTTGTTTGTCCACCCGTCTCTTGATGATTGACCTCAAGTTCTCAATAGGATTAAGATCTGGGGAGTTTCCAGGCCATGGACCCAAAATCTCTATGTTTTGTTCCCTGAGCCATTTAGTTATCACCTTTGCTTTATGGCAAGGTGCTCCATCATGCTGGAAAAGGCATTGTTGATCGCCAAACTGCTCTCGGACGGTTTGGAGAAGTTGCTCTCGGAGGACATTCTGGTACCATTCTTTATTCATGGCTGTGTTTTTAGGCAAGACTGTGAGAGAGCCGATTCCCTTGGCTGAGAAGCAACCCCACACATGAATGGTTTCAGGATGCTTTACAGTTGGCATGAGACAAGACTGGTGGTAGCGCTCACCTCGTCTTCTCCAAATAAGCTGTTTTCCAGATGTCCCAAACAATCGAAAAGGGGATTCATCAGAGAAAATGTCTTTACCCCAGTCCTCAGCAGTCCACTCACTGTACCTTTTGCAGAATATCAGTCTGTCCCTGATGTTTTTTTCTGGAGAGAAGTGGCTTCTTTGCTGCCCTCCTTGAGACCAGGCCTTGCTCCAAGAGTCTCCGCCTCACAGTGCGTGCAGATGCACTCACACCTGCCTGCTGCCATTCCTGAGCAAGCTCTGCACTGCTGGTAGCCCGATCCCGCAGCTGAAACACTTTTAAGAGACGGTCCTGGCGCTTGCTGGTCTTTCTTGGGTGCCCTGGAGCCTTTTTGGCAACAATGGAACCTCTCTCCTTGAAGTTCTTGATGATGCGATAGATTGTTGACTGAGGTGCAATCTTTCTAGTTGCGATACTCTTCCCTGTTAGGCCATTTTTGTGCAGTGCAATGATGACTGCACGTGTTTCTTTAGAGATAACCATGGTTAACAGAAGAGAAACAATGATGCCAAGCACCAGCCTCCTTTTAAAGTGTCCAGTGGTGTCATTCTTACTTAATCATGACAGATTGATCTCCAGCCCTGTCCTCATCAACACCCACACCTGTGTTGATGGAGCAATCACTGAAACGATGTTAGCTGGTCCTTTTAAGGCAGGGCTGCAATGATGTTGAAATGTGTTTTGGGGGATAAAGTTAATTTTCTAGGCAAATATTGACTTTGCAAGTAATTGCTGTTAAGCTGATCACTCTTTATAACATTCTGGAGTATATGTAAATTGCCATTATAAAACTGAAGCAGTAGACTTTGTAAAAATTAATATTTGTATCATTCTCAAAACTTTTGGCCATGACTGTATTACAGGCAAGAGCTCCATAGGAAATACTATGCAGCAGCCTCCTGCCATTCACAAAGGCAGGGGCTGCTGCATATACGCTCTGGCTCCTCCGATCACCACACGGGGGAGTCGGAGCAACACCGGAAGTGCCCACTTCCGGTGTTTCACCCGCTCAGATGCCGTGGTCAGGATTGACTACAGCATCTGAGGGGTTAAATGTTCGCGATCGGCATTACTGCTGGTTGCGGATATCAGCCGCGGGTGTCTGCTAAAGGAAACAGCAGGCCACCTGAGCAGAGCGCGCGCCATCTTTAAAGACCCGTCGGCGCTGGTCGTGAAGGGATTAAAAAGAACAACTGAATTAGTGTAGAATTTTGTCATTATCATATATTTTTCAGATACTGATACTAATTCCACAGTTTTTTTATTGTGATATTGACTGTTTTAGCCCGGCTCTGATTTGGCCGTTAGCATATGTTTATCTTGTGGTATCCTAATCCTATGATGCACGATGCAGCCTGCCATGCCTGATACAGTACATAAACAGTTGTGTGCGATACTGCCTGCTGAAATATACTTTCTAGTGTGGTGTGTCTCTAAGCTTATTATGTCAGATACTGTCTGGTGTGCAATCTAAATCTATCATCTGTGATACAATCTACTGTTCCTGTATCGAAGATTCTCATGTGTGATATTGCCTGCTGAAGTGTCTAAAGCCTCATGCACAAAACTGTATCCATTTTGAGGTCTGCAAGTTGCTCATCTGCTAAATAAGGATATTGTCCATGTGCAGATCCATTGACTGCTATGGGTTCAAGGTCTGCATATTGAAGACCAGAATCTATCCTTTGCAGAACTGACATCATCCATGCTTTCTACATCCGTATGTCAGTCCTGCAAAAGTCAGAACACGTCCTATTCTAGTCCTCAAAATGCGGACCTCAAACCAATAGATGTAAAAAAAAAATCCGGATCACAAACGGGCAGTATACTTATTTAGAGTATCCTCAACTTGCAGACTGCAAAGTGGATATGGTCGTGTAAATGAGGTCTAATGCTATATCTAATGCTTGCTCTGGTGTTTTTTTCTTGGCCTCTCATGTGTGATACACCGTGTGATGAGCTCGTGATCAGCCCGGAGAACCCAGCCCACGTGTCGGCTGCATCTCCCAGGCTGACCACACTCTCCTGATCTAAACTGACTGCATGACAGTAATTTATGATACAGCCAGAATTTATCTGATTGTGGGATCTGTACAGATGAGGAGGTGAGTACACGCCAATAGCGCCATGGTCAAATAAATACTGTATCAAAAATCACTTATACTATGGTACAGTCAGTTCAGGTCAGGGAAGCTACAGTTGACCTGAAAAACATGGCTGACACATGGACTGCGATTCCTGGTCTGATTTTGGTCATTTGAGTCCTATAACTGATACTGAGCTCCCATAACAGTGACATCCATAGTTCCCCCATAATGGTGACATCCACAGCGCCCCCTTAACAGTGACATGTACAGTGCCTCCATAACAGTGACATTACAGTGCTCCTATAACAGTGACATCCACAACGCCCCCATAACAGTGAAATCTACAGTTCCCGCCATAACAGTAAAATCCACAGCACCCCATAACAGTGACACCTACAGCACCCCCTTAACCCTTTGGCGCATTTGGACGTAACTGTACGTCCAAAGTGCAAGTAAGTTGCTGCATTTGGACGCGCAGTTACGTCCAAACTGCTTACCGGGACTGTGACACTATAAAGTGTCACAGCCCCGGAGTCTCCGTTCTCCCGGAGAGCAGAGACGTCGGGGAAGCCGGCAAGGGACCAATCAGAGTGGTCCCTTGCCAGCAAGCGCTCCGATTGGTTAGTCTCTGCAGACTAACCAATCGGAGCGCTTCAGTATTAAAATGCCGGTTTCAGGCTGCGATCTCCACTCTGGAGAGAGATCGCAGCCTGAAACCAGGTAAGTCCTCTGTGCCCCCACATAGCCCCCTTCTTGTAGTGCCCCCCCTTGTAGTGCCCCCTCCTTGTAGTGCCCCCCTGGTGCCTCCGTTGCCCCCCCTCCTGCTTTGTATTGTATGATGGCAGCGGCTCAGGATCGGAGCCGCTGCCATCAGCAGAGAGTGTGAGCTGTAATTACAGCTCACACTCTGCTGCTAACAGCTGAAATCGGTGCTGGCACCGATTTCAGCTGTTTAACCCCATAGATGCTGCGGTCAGTAGCCGCCCGCAGCATCCATGGGGTTAAGAGGGAGGGAGCTCCCTCTCTATACCATCGGGCGGCCGCTGCTGCAATGGCAACGGCCCGATGGTTACCATGGCAACCAGACGCTTTACAAAAAGCGTCCTGGTTGCCATGTAGCTAAGGCTGATTAGACCCTCAGGGTCTGATCAGCCTTAGTGTAGCACTGATACAGTGCATTGCAATAGATGGCTATTGCAATGCACTGTATAGCCATCAAGCCCACTGGATCTTCAAGATCCAAATGGGTCTTGATAAAGTTTAAAAAAAATGTAAAAAGTAAAAAAGAAAAGTGTGAAAAGAAAGTAAAAAAAGTGTAAAAAAGTAAAAAAAATAAAGTTTAAAAAAAGTTAAAAAAGCGCCCTTTTTCCCCAAATAAAGTAAAAAAAAGAAAAAGTACACATATTAGGTATCGCCGCGTCCGTATCGACGGGCTCTATAAAAGCGTCACATGGTCCACCCCGCCAGCTGTACGCAAAAATTTTTTTAAAAAAAAAACTATACCAAAACAGCCATTTTCTGTCACCTTGCCACACAAAAAGTGTATTAGCAGGCGATCAAAAAGGCGTATTTACCCCAAAATGGTACCAATCAAACCGTCATCTCGTCCCGCAAAAAATGAGCCCCTACCTGAGACAATCGCCCAAAAAATAAAAAAACTACAGCTCTCTGACTATGGAGATACTAAAACATGATTTTTTTTGTTTCAAAAATGATATTATTGTGTAAAACTTAAATAAATAAAAATAAGTATACATGTTAGGTATCGACACGTCCGTAACAACCTGCTCTACAAAAATATCACATGATCTCTCCCCTCAGGTGAACACCGTAAAAAATAAAAAATAAAAACTGTCTAAAAAAAGCCATTTTTTATCACATTTCATCACAAAAAATTTAATACCAAGCGATCAAAAAAGCGTATGCCCCCAAAAATAGTACCAATCTAACCGTCATCTCGTCCCGCAAAAAATGAGCCCCTACCTGAGACAATCGCCCAAAAAATAAAAAAACTACAGCTCTCTGACTATGGAGATACTAAAACATGATTTTTTTGTTTCAAAAATGATATTATTGTGTAAAACTTAAATAAATAAAAATAAGTATACATGTTAGGTATCGACACGTCCGTAACAACCTGCTCTACAAAAATATCACATGATCTCTCCCCTTAGGTGAACACCGTAAAAAATAAAAAATAAAAACTGTCTAAAAAAAGCCATTTTTTGTCACATTTCTTCACAAAAAATGTAATACCAAGCGATCAAAAAAGCATATGCCCCAAAAAATAGTACTAATCTAACCGTCATCTCGTCCTGCAAAAAATGAGCCCCTACCTGAGACAATCGTCCAAAAAATAAAAAAACTACAGCTCTCTGACTATGGAGACATTAAAACATGATTTTTTTTGTGCTTCAAAAATATTGTGTAAAACTTAAATAAATAAAAAAAGTATACATAATTGATATTGCCGCGTCCGTAACTACCTGCTCTATAAAAATATCACACGATATAACCTGTCAGATGAATGTTGTAAATAACAAAAAATAAAAACTATGCCAAAACTGCTAGTTTTTGTTACCTTGCCTCACAAAAAGTGTAATATAAAGGTACCAAAAATCGCATGTACCCTAGAATAGTACTAACAAAACTGCCAACTTATCCCGTAGTTTCCAAAATGGGGTCAGTTTTTTGGAGTTTCCTACTCTAGGGGTGCATCAAATCTGACATGGAAACTTAAACTTTTTCCAGTGAAATCTGCCCTGGCGTTCCTTTCCTTCTGCGCCGTGCCGTGTGCCTGTACAGCAGTTTACGATGACAAATGGGGCATTTCTGTAACCTACAGAATCAGGGTAATAATTATTGAGTTTTGTTTGGCAGTTAACCCTTGCTTTATTCTCGGACTAAAATGATTTAAATGGAAAATCTGCCAAAAAAGTGAAATTTGGAAATTTTGGCTACATTTTTCTTTAATTCTTGTGGAACACCTAAAGGGTTAATAACGTTTGTAAAATCAGTTTTGAATACCTTGAGGGGTGTAGTTTCTAAAATGGGGTCATTTTTGGGTGGTTTCTATGATGAAAGTCTCACAAAGTGACTTCAGACCTGAACTGGTCCTTAAAAAGTGGGTTTTGGAAATTTTGTGAAAAATGTCAAGATTTGCTTCTAAATTTCTAAGCCTTCTAACGTCCCAAAAAAATAACATGTAATTTTCAAAATGATCCAAACCTGAAGAAGACACATAGGGAATGTAAAGTAATAACTATTTTTGGAAGTATTACTATGTATTTTAAAAGTAGAGAAATTGACATTTGGAAATTTGGAAATTTTTCTAAATTTTTGGTAAATTTGGTATTTTTTTATAAATAAGAATGAAATATTTTGACTCAAATTTACCACTGTCATGAAGTACAATATGTGACGAGAAAACAATCTCAGAATGGCCCGGATAAGTAAAAGCGTTCTAAAGTTATCACCACATAAAGTGAGACATGTCAGATTTGAAAAATGGGGCTCCGGCATTTGGTCCAAACTGGCTGTCGGTTGAAGGGGTTAAACGGTGAGATCTACAGCACCCCCATAACAGTGACATCTACAAGGCCCCTATAACAGTGACCACTACAGTGCCCTGTGACTCATACACAGTGTTTACATGAGTTAGTACAAGCTTCACACAGAAACTTGTACACTGAATAGATGGCTGGGGGTCCCGGTGCATGCACATTCGTGTGCAGGCTTCAGGACCAAGGAAGGCCGGCAGGAGGTGATGACATCGGTGATGAAGTTCCACCTCTTGCTTCTAAGAGGAAGAGAAGAAGACGGCGAGGGACTGGAAGCCCTGAAAGCCCCGCAGGAGCTGTCACGTGAACATGAAAATGATCCTGGGAACGCTTGCACTGTGGAGGATAAGTATAGCTGTCCTTATCTTCTTTCCACAAAGTAAAGTTCAAGGAAGAATTTTGACCCTGGGGTCAGAGAACCGTTTTAAGCACACATGGAAAGAAATATATGAAAATAAAATATAGGAGGTCATGTACTATGCTGAAATACGCCTAAATTAGGCGTATTTCAGATGCAGATAGCAGCACAACGCTTATTTGCACCACTATCTGCGACTTCACTCTACTCAGGCCAGGTCTAAAGTTGTAGGTGTGGCACAGGCGGGAAAGGGGACGGGCTGGCAGCCTCATATCATTCACCATTTTCTACATCTGTTTTAGGTGTAGAAAATGTTCTAAATGTAAGACTGCTAGGAAGCTCTCTTACATTCAGAACGGGCACTGGATGCACAAACGTTATGGAGATGCCTGCGCCTCTTCATAACTCCGGCAGATCCACTGCCAGTTTAGGGCTTTATTAAGACCGGCATCTAAAACGCTGGTCTTAATAAATGTGCCCCATAATCTCTTATAACAAGAATGACTAAGAACAAGGCTGATGATTTCTATTTGTCAAAGACTAATTACTTGAATATTTTATCTCAGGCGGAATCTACTGGACTTGTGCTTTCTAAAGTTAAGGAGAAGTGTATTATTAATCTCACTAAAAAGACAGATATGCGTAAGAAGAAAGAAGGAAGCCTAACTTTACATGCCTCCCATCTGACAGAGAACATTAAAGTCCAGGGAATTCCTAGGTGATTAATATGCATATTAACCCTGGTACAATGATCCTATGTATCACCAGAAATGGTATGGTATGGTCATGAATATTCACCACTGGATAGATCTAATCTAGTTGACTGTGAAACATCTGCAACAGTCAATAGAAACACTGCAAAGTGAAATCACAATTGTTGAGGAGGAAATTAGGAAAACTATTGAGGAATTTGATAAGATTGACTCTTATTTAACTGTTAATTATAAGCTGAAATCAGCAGTTTTGAAAGGCAAATGATCTAAGTTTGAGGGAGATGAGCGTCACTAGTTGAATACAAGAGTATATACGTGGGTTGAGAAGAGACGTTAGCTGAGATGAATGAAATCTAATGTCTCAGAGAGATCTATAGACTCCAGTGACCAGACTTTGACTGAAGAGTATGATTCAGAGTGGAGTTATATGAAGTTGAGATCTGGATGATGGCCAACACACTTTTTTAGAGAAAAAAGATATGGTAAAATCTACAGAGTTGGAGAATGGTGTACAGTCATAGAAAATGAGAGATTGGTGTAAAGAAAAAAATAAGTAAAGGAGAAAATAAAAAGTAAAAAAAAAGTAAAAGTCCTTGGTAGTAAATATATAAGACCATGTTTAACTGAACATAAGATCCAGGTCCTAAATAAAGGTCTAAATGTTGTACCTAAAAGGCATATAACTGACTGTCTATGGTCTATTTTACACAATGTGCTGTTAAATTCACATGAAAATGTACTTATTTGATGGAGGTTTGAATTCACACTGAACTGTGTTCCGATTGAATGTGCCTCGCCTGATTTTCCGATTGGTAGATATAATTTTATGAAGGAAAAATGAAAGGCAGTTAGATCAATACAGGAAAGTTGTTCTATCAGATTTAAGAAAGCAGATAAAGGAGGGATGAACTACAGTGCATATATTACAGAGGCCAAGAAACTGTGAAGTATATAAAAAAATTAAGAAGGAATGAAAGTGTGTTAAAATGGGCCTATATAGATGAAAAACTGCAAATATTTGGGTTTGTGAACATCCTAGGAGACTTGTGTTGTAGCTGTTGTACCCTCCAGGTAACCCAATGGTGGGGTACAGGATCTTTGTTACAACTGCTATCAATCTATGTGGATTATTTTTTGCAAATAATGAGAGGCCTAGAAAGGTGTCTTAGAGATACTAATGATTTTTTGAGTCAATTGGCAGGTTTAACTAGTGAGAATCCAACTTACACTGTATATGTGCGCTTTAGATTTACAAACTTTGGCTAGAAAAATCATGATGGAGGAAGAAAAAGGATGCTCACCCTGGGAAGAAGTTGCCAAAGGGGGGGGGGGGGGGGTGGTTGCCCTGATTGGCTCAGAAGCTAAAAATCAGACCCAGCAGCCAATCAGGGGTGGCTATAGGTGGGGTCAGGGGCACAGGGGCATAACTATAGGGAGTGCAGAGGTGGCAGTCACTACTGGGCCCAGGAGCCTAAGGGAGCCCAAAGAGGAGGAATAAGGGCAAAATAACTGGCAGGATCAGATCTGCTTTAATTGTGGTCAACTCAGGAACTGGTGATGCTGCTGATACTGGAGCCCAGGTTGAAAATGTCCAAGACCTAGGCCAAGCTTGACTGCTTCTGCCTCTGTGCAAGAAACTCCTATATGGCAGTTTTTCTCCTTAAGACTGGCAAACAAAACCACAGCTGTGTGAAGATCTGCGGGATTAAAAAAAAGCTGTTCAAACACAAACATATAGACCAGGGCTCTATTGAAGCACATGAGGCAGTGTTACCAGATCCTGTGGGAAAATAGAACTGACCAGAATTCTTTATCAGACAAAGTCTGTCTTTGTGGCAGCCTGCCCACATTCCCAAGCAGTACAGTGTCCTTGTAATTATAATCAGCTTCTTCTTCTCCTACTCAAACTTTTCCTCCTCCTTGTCCTCTGTCCCATCATGAGAAATCCAAGCTAAACTCCCACCTGACCAAGTTGCTGGTGGTTCAGTTGCTGACATACGACCTAGTTATGGTCAATGTGGTGCACATTTGTACCTTTGCCTAAGTATAATTTTTATGGAGATGTGGTGCTTTTTTATGCCTTTGCCTAAATGTAATTTTTCTGGACTCTGGCCTGGGCAGTGTGCTGGGACTGACAAAATTTAACTTGTCGGTCCTATAAACTAAATTTAACTCATATCTTTGCAAATGTGGTGGACTTCCACACTTTCTGTGGACTGTGTGGTGGGACTCTTGACGTGTGCTTGTCATATGGGTAGGCTTTCTGGCTCCATTAAGGCACTTCTAACAACGTACACTATCTCACAAAAGTGAGTACATTTTTGTAAATACATTTTTGTAAGTATTTTATTATATATTTTCATGGGACAACACTGAAGATTGGCACTTTGATACAATGTAAAGTAGTCAGTGTACAGCTTGTATAACAGTTTAAATTTGGTGTCCCCTTAAAATAACAACACACAGCCATTAATGTGAGTACTATCCTAAGTGAAAATGATGTGCCCAATTAGTTATTTTCCCTTCCAGGTTTCATGTGACTGTTACAAGGTCTCAGGTGTGAATGGGGAGCAGGTGTGTTAAATTTGATGTTATGGCTCAGTTAGTCTCTCATACTGGTCATTGGAAGTTAAACATAGCACCACATGGCAAATAACTCTCTGAGCATCTGAAATAAAAAGAATTGTTGCTCTAAATAAAGATGACGTAGGCTCTAAGAAGATTGCCAACACCCTGAAACTGACCGGCAGCATGGTGGCCAAGACCATACAGCTGTTTAACAAGACAGGTTTCACTCAGAACAGGCCTTGCCATGGTCGATCAAAGAAGGTGAGTGCACTTGCTCAGCATCATATACAGAGGTTATCTTTTCAAAATAAATATATGAATGCTGCAAGCATTGTTACAGAAGTTAAAGTGGAGAGGGTCAGCCTGTCAGTGCTCAGTGTTCTGACTGCATGCCACACACTGCATCAAATTATTCTGCATGGCTGTCGTCCCAGAAGGAAGCCTTTTCTAAAGATGATTCACAAGAAAGCCTGCAGTTTGCTAAAGACAAGCAGACTAAGGACATGGATTACTGGAACCATGTCCTGTGGTCTGATGGGCCCAAGATAAACCTATTTGTTTCAGATGGTGTCAAGCGTGTGTGGTGGCAACCAAGTGAGGAGTACAAAGACAAGTGTGTCTTGCCTACAGTCAAGCATGGTGGTGGGAGTATCATACTGTAGTTTGGAGCTGTGTGAGTGCTGCTGGCTGTGGGGAACTAGAGTTCATTGAGGCAACCATGAATACCAACCTGTACTATGACATACTAAAGCAAAGCATGATCGACTTCCTTCAGAAACTGGACCGCAGGTCAGCATTCCAACATGATAACAACCCCAAAAACATCTCCAAAACGAACACTGCCTTGCTAAAGAAACTGAGAGTAAACGAGCTGGACTGGCCAAGCATGTCTCCAGACCTAAACCCTATTGAGCATCTGTAGGGCATACTCAAATGAAAGGTGGAGGAGCATAAGGTCTCTAACAACCACCAGCTCCATGATGTCATCATGGAGGAGTGGAACATGATTCCAGTGGCAACCTGTGAAGCTCTAGTGAATTCCAAGCCCAAGAGAATTAAGGCAGTGCTGGAAAATAATGATGGCCACACAAAATATTGACACTTTGGGCACAATTTGGCCATTTTCACTTAGGGGTATACTCATTTCTCTTGCCAGTGGTATAGACATTAATGGCTGTGTGTTGAGTTATTTTGAGAGCACACAAAATTTACAATGTTATACAAGCTGTACACTGACTACTTTACATTGTATCAAAGTGGAAAATCTTCAGTGTTGTCTCATGAAAAGATATAATACAATATTTACACAAATGTGAGGGGTGTACTTACTTTATTGAAATACTATATGTGTTTAAACATCATCTGCCCCTTATAAGGTACATTTCTGGAAGCTTTGGAATATGAAAAAGCATAAACCATGCAATAGCACAATGTGTTTTTAAAAATGCTGTTTGTTAATGCCATCAGACATGTTTACCTATAGCTATGTATAAAAGTGTCACTTTGACATTTTGTGCAATTGCTGTTGTGGGGAAGTTAGCTCGGTAGGGTGCGGGTTTGCGGTGTGAACAGCAGTCAGAGTCCCAGACACAGATGAAGTCCAAATTCAGGCTTGGCCTGCGTTTATTCACAAGCTCAAAATAAAAGATAATACAGCCTTTGCTTCAGGCACAAACAAAATAAACCCTGCTTGTCCAGCACTACCTAAACCTAAGACAGTTTTCCTCACTATACGTGCGTCTAGCTACAGCCACACGAATACAACATGTTATGCAGTTCAGTCCACAGGTTTTTACCTTTGATAGCGTCAAACGTATCTCCTGAGGCCAGCAGCCTTCAGCATTTCTAGCTGCACCCAGCCTCCCTCTGTCTGCACATCTTGCAGGCTTTATGGACCTGCTAATGGTCCAGCCCCAGCACCTGTGGTGCCTGACTCCAAACCCTAAGACCTGGAGTGGAGGAAGTAGGATGGATGGCCCCACTGCCAAACCTGTCATCCATCCCAAAAAAAAACAGGCCCAAACACACTTTATCAAAATGTCTCCAGCAACTACTTTTGCTGGAGACCATATCACACTTTCCTGGTTTCCACATGTCTCCTGTTGGGAGACATGAACTTCCCTCAGTCTCTAGTAGGCATAGTAGCTGAACCCAGGAGAAATATACCGGCCATCCAGGATTAACCCCTTCAGTGTCTCACATACCCTCCCCCTTTGTTCGAACCTGTGGGGGCGAACACTTTTAGCCATTAAACAGTGTGTCCTTGATAGCGCATCTGCGTTCCCTTGTAATTTACCAGCCCTGTGTTCTACAGTGAATTTAAAGTTTTGCAACGTAAGGAACCACCTCGTGACCCTTGCATTTCTCTCTTTAGCCTGGCTCATCCAGGTGAGAGGGGAGTGGTCGGTCACTAGCCTGAAGTGCCGACCTAGCAGGTAATACTTCAGCGCCTCTAGGGCCCATTTTATCGCCAAACATTCACGTTCCACAATGCTGTAGTTCCTTTCTGGGGGTGTAAGCTTCCTGCTAAGATAGGTGACTGGGTGCTCCTCACCCCCCACCTCTTGGGAAAGTACTGCCCCAAGCCCTACGTCAGAAGCATCGGTTTGTACCACAAATGTCTTAGTGAAATCAGGAGTGACGAGTACTGGCTCTCTACAGAGGACTAATTTCAGTCTTTGGAATGCCCCCTCAGCCTCTTCACTCCATTTAACCATGACAGACCTACTTCCCTTGGTCAGATCTGTCAAGGGCGCTGCTATAGTGGCGAAGTTAGGGATAAATCTGCGGTAATAGCCCACAATACCCAGAAAAGCTCTCACCTGCTTTTTGGTCACTGGCCATGGCCAATTTTGGATGGCTTCTACTTTGTTGACTTGGGGCTTGATGACACCTCTCCATATTATGTACCCTAGATAACGCGCCTCCTCCAGACCCAACGCACATTTTTTTGGGTTTGCAGTCAAACCTGCAGCCCTGAGGGAGTCTATTACTGCTTGCACCTTTGGTAGGTGACTTTCCCAGTCTTCACTAAAAATGATGACGTCATCTAAATAAGCAGAAGCATACCTGCGATGGGGCTTAAGGATGACATCCATTAACCTCTGAAACGTGGCAGGAGCCCCATGTAGTCCAAAGGGAAGGCAGACATATTGGAACAAACCCTCAGGGGTGACAAATGCAGTCTTCTCTTTAGCACGGTCAGTGAGCGGTACCTGCCAATACCCTTTCGTCAGATCTAGTGTAGAGAAAAATCTCGCATGTCCCAATCTCTCTATCAACTCATCCACCCTTGGCATTGGATAGGCGTCAAACTTTGACACCTCATTTAATTTCCGGAAGTCGTTACAGAACCGTAGTGTGCCATCTGGTTTGGGTATCAGGACTATGGGACTTGACCATTCACTATTTGACTCCTCAATAACCCCCAGCTCTTCTGAAATGGCCTGTCTATGAGCTTCTGGTACCCTGTATGGCTTTAAGTGTACCCGTACCCTTGGCTCAGTGACAATGTCGTGCTTGACTAGGGAAGTACGCCCCGGTAATTCGGAGAACACATCAGTGTTCCTCAGGACAAATTCCTTTGTCTGCTGCCCTTGTGCCCTAGACAAGGTTTCCGAGATACGCACCCCTGGTATACTCTTGGGAGGGACCTTTACCTCAGGGGGAAGCTTCCCCAGCCTACCCCTACTGGGTAAACTCACTGCAGACAAGGACTCTCGCTCTTTCCATGGCTTCAGCAAATTAAAGAGGACCTTTCACCACTCCTGACATGCCTGTTTTAATAGCTTCATGCATTCCCCACGTACCAACAATTCTGGAGCATCTATTCTTATGTCTGTATGTTGTGCCATTCCTTTATTATTTGCACTAGAAGTTGTGAATGAATTGCTATTTGTCTTCAGTAAGGGAACAGAGGGGAGGTAACAAGTTTGGGGTGTGTATCTGCACAGTCTGAACATGACAGCACTGATTGGCTAGAGTCAGTCTGTGCAGGTACACACCCCCAACTGGTTACCTCCCCTCTGTTCCTTTACTAAAGTCAAATAGCAATTCATTCATAACTTCTAGTGCAAATAATAAAGGAATGGCACAACATAGACACATAAGAATAGATGTTCCAGAATTGTTATTACATGGGGAATGCATGAAGCTATTAAAACAGGTATGTCAGGACTGGTGAAAGGTCCTCTTTAACATGGTAGATTTGCTCAGGCTTCCTTCTGCCGGGCTGGTGCACCTTATAGGTGACTTCCCCCACCTTTTCAATAACCTCATATGGCCCGTGCCATTTGGCCAAAAATTTGCTTTCTACAGTCGGCACCAAGACCAGCACTCGGTCCCCTGGCGCAAAGGTTCTGACCTTAGCCGACCTGTTATACACGCGACTCTGGGCCTCCTGTGCTTGCTCTATGTGGGCCTTCACTATGGGCATAACGGCCGCTATCCGATCCTGCATGAGGGAGATGTGTTCGATAACACTTCCGTAGGGGGTGTGTTCTTGCTCCCAGGCCTCCTTGGTGATGTCCAGGAGCCCACGAGGGTGTCGGCCATATACTAGCTCAAATGGAGAGAACCCGGTGGAGGACTGGGGTACCTCACGTATTGCAAACATCAAACAGGGCAATAAACAATCCCAGTCTTTACCATCCTGGCTAACCACCCTCTTTAACATGCCCTTCAAGGTCTTGTTGAATCTTTCAACAAGTCCATCAGTTTGGGGATGATATACTGACGTACGCAGATGTTTAATTTTTAAGAGCTTGCACATCTCCTTCATGACCCGTGACATAAACGGGGTCCCCTGGTCGGCGAGGATCTCTTTAGGAATGCCAGTTCGGGAGAACATGTTAAACAGCTCTCTGGCAATGACCTTTGCAGAGGTGTTTCTCAGAGGTACCGCCTCAGGATATCGGGTGGCGTAGTCTAATACAACCAGTATGTACTGATGCCCTCTAGCGGATTTCACCACTGGGCCAACTAGATCCATTGCAATTCTGTCAAATGGTACCTCTATGATGGGCAGTGGTACTAAGGGACTCCTGAAGTGAGACATAGGGGCCGTTAACTGACACACCGGGCAGGACTCACAGTACTTTTTTACGCTGGTATATACACTTGGCCAGTAAAACCTCCGTGAGACCCGTTCTAGGGTTTTCTCACAGCCCAAATGACCTCCCAATGCATGCTTATGGGCTAAGTCTAATACTGTCCGTCGATAGGGCTGAGGCACAACCAGCTGTTCAAGCTCCTCCCCCGTACCTTATCTATACGGTAGAGTAGTTCCTGATTCACTGCAAAGTAAGGGTACCTTGTATCAGCCCCGGGAACTTGGGGGACCCCATTGATTACAGTAACATTTTTCACGGGCTCTTACCAGCAAGGGATCTCTAAGCTGGGCTGTCCCAAAATTGACCCAGGACACCTCCAAGTCCGGCAGATCCGGACCCTCCTCCGGTTCTCGTGTCACCTACCAACACTGCCTAGGGGAAACTTCCCACTTTCACTTGGGGTCACCCCTACTGCTGGTACCTCGGTGTCTGAGTCATAAGGCTCGGGGGTTATGTCCTGACCCCTGTTATCACCAACATCATCATTATCATCATCAATAATAACACGTTTTGCACAATGCGTGGTTTTTCCCTCCCACAAGTCCCAAAACAATGGAAGTCTCTTCCTATGATGACTCATGAACTAAAGTCCTAACCACGCCCACCTCCATGGGTAATAGCACCACAAGAGGTGCCTATGGTGACATCAGCGGTGGGGTATTCCCGTGTGTCCCCGTGGATACACAACACCCCAATAGTCCGTCCACTGTATATCCCCGAACCAACCAAAGACCCCTGCACGAGGGTGACCAGGCTTCCTGAGTCCAGCAGGGCAGACACTGAGTAACCCCCAATGATGACAGTGCACATTTGTGGTTCAGTCCCGGGCACACTCTCTGCCGCCAGAACGGGCCGGGCAAAGAGAGAAACACGCCTAGAGGTATTGCAGTCCATGGGCTCGACGGTAAGGGGGCAGTTAGCCGCGATGTGGCCCCACTCACGGCACCACCAACACTGTATGCGCCCTTGGTCTCTGTCGCCAGACCCCCGTCGTAGCCCAACTGCTGGCCCCCTTTCAGGGTCACCTCTCTGTGTCGCCTGCCTCAGATCTCGAGTACCCGGAGCAGTCTTACCCGCACTTCTAGTCGTCTTGGTCTCCCTGGCATTACCCCTGCCGGAGGAGGTCTGTAGCAGCTCCTCAGTGGCACGATACCGCTCCACCAGGTTTACCAGCTGGTCCGCATCTGTAGGTCCTGCTTGCCCAACCCAGCGCTGTATACGAGGCAACAAAGTACGGGTGAACTTGTCTAGGACGACCCTCTCCACGATCTGCGCTGGAGTGCACTTCTTCGGCTGTAGCCACTTTGACACTAGGTGGATCAGGTCATGCATCTGGGACCGTGGTGGGAGGCTTTCCAAGAAAGTCCAGGCGTGCACCCGCCCTGCACGCACCTGCATGGTTACCCCCAACCGAGCCAGGATCTCGGCCTTTAGCTTGGCGTAGTCTCGGGAGTCCAACCCACTCAGGTCAAAGTAGGCCTTTTGGGGTTCACCGGTTAGGTAAGGCGCCACGACATCCGCCCACTGGTCCACAGGCAGCATTTCCCGCTCTGCAATTCTTTCAAAGACAGCAAGATACGCCTCTACGTCGTCGCTAGGTGTCATTTTTTGCAGCGTGGCTTGCACTGTGGCCCTCACAGATGGTTGCACACTTTGGGTTCTTTCCGTAGTTAAAGCTTGGGGTACGGTCACGGATCCTGCCAATTTTTCTATCAACAGTCTATTCATCTCAACTTGTTGTTGTAGCATCGTCTGCTGCTGTTGTAGCATGGCTTGGGAGGCCTCGTACTGTTGCCGACTGATCTCCTGCTGTTGCCGAGTGGCTTCTTGCTGTTGACGATTAGTGTCTTGTTGCTGCAGACTGGCTTGGATCATCTGTTTGACCAGGTCCTCCATTGCCACCGCCTTTTTAGAAAATTCACCTGCCGCCTTCACCCAAGACATAGAGCGGCAAACAACAAATCAGTCCTTTTAGGGTGTGTGTCTCTTTAAGACTGTGTTTTGTTCACTTTGCCCGCATTCTCCACCATATGTGGGGAAGTTAGCTCGGTAGGGTGCGGGTTTGCGGTGTGAACAGCAGTCAGAGTCCCAGACACAGATGAAGTCCAAATGCAGGCTTGGCCTGCGTTTATTCACAAGCTCAAAATAAAAGATAATACAGCCTTTGCTTCAGGCAAAACAAAATAAACCCTGCTTGTCCAGCACTACCTAAACATAAGACAGTTTTCCTCACTCCTGCGTCTAGCTACAGCCACACGAATACAACATGTTATGCAGTTCAGTCCACAAGTTTTTACCTTTGATAGCGTCAAACGTATCTCCTGAGGCCAGCAGCCTTCAGCATTCCTAGCTGCACCCAGCCTCCCTCTGTCTGCACATCTTGCAGGCTTTATGGACCTGCTAATGGTCCAGCCTCAGCACCTATGGTGCCTGACTCCAAACCCTAAGACCTGGAGTGGAGGAAGTTGTATGGATGGCCCCACTGCCAAACCTGTCATCCATCCCAAAAAAACCAGGCCCAAACACACTTTATCAAAATGTCTCCAGCAACTACTTTTGCTGGAGACCATATCGCACTTTCCTGGTTTCCCCATGTCTCCTGTTGGGAGACATGAACTTCCCTCAGTCTCTAGTAGGCATAGTAGCTGAACCCAGGAGAAATATACCGGCCATCCAGGATTAACCCCTTCAGTGTCTCACACTGTCTTTGGGGTTAATAGCTTAGGGAGGGAGGAGAGAAAAGGCTAAAAAGAAAAAAATTCAACAAAAAGATATAATTTATTTTAAAAAAGCCCTAGAGTGACTAGAGGGTGTTATATACACATTTTAAGGGCAACTGGAGCAACTTTGGTTTGGGTAGAATTGATTTGGACCTGAACCAAATAAAAAAAAAAAATTCAGTAAACTTGAACAAAACCGAATCTCAAAAGGTTCTCTCATCTCTACACTATTCATGAGATTTTGAAAATATCATTTATTTAGCTACTAGTGTATTATGCTATGGATTTTCCACATGAAAATATGGCTCTAATAAGCACCATGGGCATATACCCTAACTCATAAAGCAATCAAAATAATCTGAACCCCTTAAGGACGCATACTAGTTTGATAATTATGGACACTATCATTTTTTTTTCATGATTTTAATCTCCTCATTTCAATAGCCATAACTTATTTTTATTTTTCTCTCAAAATAGTCAGATCTGTATTATAGTGTACTTTATATAGATAATTACTGTCATTCTATTACATCATGCCAAAGGAGCATGTAATAGAGGCAGTAGCATGGCATACCTAAAGCCCTTCAAAAGGCTGCCATGGCAACTGCTTGGCACAATGTGTTTACAGGTTGGCTACCAGAGGGCATAGGGAGAACCCTCCGTCTAACTAGATGGATGGGTGGAGCTATAAACCAGCTGCACAATGTTAGGGGTGGGACTGGAGCTGTGGTAGAGAAGGGAGAAGTGCATCATGGGTTTGATTGAATGCAACAACAGGAAGTTTTACATATTGTACAGGTTGTAAAAAAGACTGATTTTTATTTATTTATTTGTTTATTTTGTTTTTTACATAATGAAAATACGTACAGTAGGTCAGGATAGTCCATTTGGAAAGAAAAAATGGGGAAAATATACATGAAGTAAGCAGCTACATGAGCATATCAGTTAAAAAAAAAAACATAAAAATCTTGTAAATCCCCTTTAAGAGGTTTTGAATGCATTCTTTTTTATTATTGCATGGTATTGATAAGGATGGCTCTCAAAGGGAGCCACAAAGTTTGTTTCTCTGCTCCAAATTAAAGTAATCCTAGGATTTTACATGCATTGAAGAAACAACACTGACACCTTGTAGGGTCAAAGAGGTTCTTGTTTATTAGAGGAGGGTACAAGCGTTATATACCCCAGGGAGGAGTGAATCCTCTCCTGAGGGTTAGGATATATTTTATTAATTAGTAATGCAAAATAAAGTTTCACTTCTGCGCATCTAGTCTAGCTAAAAAATGTAAACTACAGATAAGAGCAGGAGTGGTCCCGGAACCGGCGCCATCTTGTAATGGCTTCACATCTTCAGTCTTCATATCCATAACAGTCCCCCCTTTGAAGCCATTTCAAGCACGGTGTTGTCTGTCCCTGATCTAAATTTCTAAATCTAAATCTAACAATCTGTCCCATTGTGCCTGCGTCCTTTTCACCAGTTAGGAGACAATCTATCCCTTATAGATAGACTCCCTCTTAGTGGACTTGCACAAAGGAAAGTCAGATTCTAACTCTGGCCTTAACATGGGCTTCACTGGAACTGCATGGGGGACTGCTCCGCTGACATCCGTCTGGTAGTCTTCTTCTTCATCCACTCTTGGTCAGGAATCGTCCGGGCGCACAGGACCACTCACACTAAACTGTTTAAAGGTTATGTGAGTATGTGTTAAAGCCAAGCGCGGATTATGTGAATATGTGGATATATGCTAAAGCTATATATCACTTCTTTTTAGGTTAGTTGTCAGGCTTATCAACCATTCAAACACAGAGTCCCAATGAATCTCCACTCCCGCCTCACAGCACTGTAGTTGAGGGAGGGCTGATGTCATCCAAGGGCACATGAATCTCCTTCCCGATGTCATCATATGGTTCAGTCATGATCATCTCTGGGATGGAATTCTCCACTGCCTTTGTCAACAGTTTCCTAGCACAAGGGATCACACAACAAACAGTTAGAGCAAGCATTATTAAGATTTAGCAAGATGACAACTCCTAACTGAGCAAGAGATTTTCTCCAGTCTTTCAGCCAGTCAAACCAGGCATCCTATGGATCACTCATGCCTGAGTTCCTTTTCAACTCCTCAGATAAAGATGTGAGTCCCTTCAGGGCATTCATCACTTGGCCATCTGGTCCCAGGTTATCTGGAATAAGAGTACAACAGCAGGTATCTCCTATCATCTTACATACTCCACCTTTCTCTGCCAGGAGCAGTGGCGTAGCTATAGGGGTCGCAGCGGTCGCAGTTGCGACCGGGCCCCTAAGCCAGGGGGGCCCCGAGGGCCCCCCTTGCCACTTGCAGGGCCGCACCGCCAATTAGGCAGGTGCAGCGCGGCCCTGCACATAGTTGCGGGCGGCGGCGGGGAAGAGGGAGATGAGCGCTTCCATTGTGGAAGCGCTCATCTCCATAGTCATCTGTATCGCCGCGATACAGATGCCTGTAATGCCGGGCAGGGGAGGGAGAGGCGTCTCCCCTGCCCGTTCCTCTGATAGGCTGCAGGCACTAGGCCTGCAGCCTATCAGGCCGGCTCAGGCGGCGCGATGACGTCATTGCGCCACCTGAGCCGTACAGCGCGGGACACAGGCAGGAAGAGGCCTGCATCGCATCGCTGTCAGCTCCATGGAGGTAAGTATAAGTGTTTATTTTTTCTTTATTGTTGTAGTCTTGGACCGGAGGGAGCTCTATTGGGGGCACTGGGAGCATTTTTACTGGCACATGGGGGGCACTGGGGGCATTTGTACTGGCAAATAGGGGCACTGGGGCAATTTTACTGGCACTGGGGGCATTATTACAGGCACTGGGGGAATTTTTACTGGCACATGGGGCACTGGGGCATTTTTGGGGGCACTGGGGGCATTTTTACGGGCACTGGGGCCATTTTTACTGGCACTGGGGGCATTATTTCAGGCACTGGGGCCATTTTTACTGGCACTGGGGGCATTATTACAGGCACTGGGGCCATTTGTACTGGCACATGGGGGCACTTGATACTGGCACATGGGGGCATTTGTTACTGGCACATGGGGGCACTGGGGGCATTTCTTACTGGCACTGGGGGCATTTCTCAATGGAACTTGGGGGCATTTCTTAATGGCATGGGAGCACTGGGGGCATTTTTACTGGCACTGGGGGCATTTTTACTGGCACTGGGGGCATTTGTTACTGGCACTTGGGGGCATTTCTTAATGGCATGGGAGCACTGGGGGCATTTTTACTGGCACTGTGGGCTTTTTTTACTGGCACATGGGGGCACTGGGGGCATTTCTCAATGGCACTTGGGGGCATTTCTTAATGGCATGGGAGCACTGGGGGCATTTGTTACTGGCACTGGGGGCATTTTTACTGGCACTGGGGGCATTTGTTACTGGCACTTGGGGACATTTCTTAATGGCACGGGAGCACTGGGGGCATTTTTACTGGCACTGGGGGCATTTTTTACTGGCACATGGGGCACTGGGGGCATTTTTACTGGCACATGGGGGTGCAGTTATTTCAGGGAGAAAGTTATGTTTACACTATTACGGGGCACTATTTGCTGGGCGCAGTTATTTTAGGACACTGTGTGCCAATAATTATTGAAGGGCACTATCTGTGTGGTACTAGTGGCACAGTACTGGGG
>ONZH01014806.1:0-15410 GCA_900303285.1 Rhinella marina | reverse complement strand
CCTCTCTATGTCTTTCAGACCAGAGATGCTGCCAAGGGCCGGGGAACCCTCATCAAAAAGAAGTGCGCCGTTTGCAAAAAAGTCTTGCCTGGCCACTTGAAGAAGCCTTTGTGTCAGAAGTGTACCGACAAAATATTATCTGAAGAGACCCCCTCTTTGGTGGATTCTTTGAAAAATATTATTAAAGAAGAAGTTAACTCTGCTATTGACACTAAGCTAGCAATGCTTCCTCAGGTTCCCTCCTCTTCCAGATCTATTTCGGATATTCAGCCTGATATAGATATTGACCTAGACGAAGGAGAAATCTCTCTGATGCGGTTTCAGACTCCTCGGTGGATGAATCGGGCAAACCCCTATGCTCCATTGAAGACACTGACTCTTTATTGAAAACTATCCATGCCACGATGAAGGTGGAAGAGGCAAAAGAACCCCAGTCCATTCAGGACCAGATGTTTAGGGGCCTAGGGGACAAAAAGCGACGAGTATTTCCAGTACACACGACAGTATTAAGAATATTATTGCTACAGAGTGGAAAGACCCTTGAAAAAAGAGCGGGTTACATCTAAGGTGTTTAAGAGAAAATACCCTTTCAGTGATGCAGACTCAGCCTCCTGGGATAAAGCACCCAGGATTGACGCTCCAGTAGCAAGGATTTCCAAAAAATCCGCCCTGCCCTTTGAGGACGTAGGCCTGCTAAAAGATGGCATGGACAAGAAGTGCGAGTCTGTACTCAAGAAGTCCTGGGAGACCTGTGCTTCTATGCTTAGACCAAGCATTGCAGCTACATGTACAGCCAGATCACTATCTCTATGGCTTACTAAACTAGAAGAGCATTTGGTTTCGGGTACCCCGAGAGAAGACATCATAGCATCCCTGCCAGTCCTAAAACAGGCCACTAATTTTTTATCAGACGCCTCTGCGGACTTGGTCAAATTATCCGCAAGATCTGCTGCACTCTCCAATTGTGCAAGAAGATCGGTATGGCTGAAGTCTTGGTCAGGGGATAATACCTCTAAGACCCGTCTCTGTAACATTCCCTGTGAGGGTGATAGATTATTTGGATCTACCTTGGATGACATTCTTGAGAAGGCCGCAGATAAGAAAAAAGGCTTCCCTTCAGACTCAAGGTTTTTTTTAACAGAGGCGGTTTTTTCGTGGCCAAAGAAAAGGTAGACAGGACCAAAAGAAGAAAGACAATCCTTCTTCCTGGCACTCCTCTAAAGGAAGAGGCAGGGGGTTCTTATTCAACCCTGACAAGCCCGGTTCAAAACAGTCCTCACAATGACGCCAGCAGTCCGGTGGGAGGAAGGATAAAAAATTTCTTTCCGGCCTGGGAAGGAATTTCAAATTCCCCTTGGGTCTTAAGCTTGATTCTCAACGGTTATTCCCTGGAATTCTCCTCTCTCCCACCAGAAAGGTTCATACTAAACAGACGTCTAGAAGCAGTAAAGCAACGACGTCTCGAAGATCAGATTCAGATCCTGCTTCAAAAACAAGCCATAATCCCGGTACCTCAGGAGGAGTGGGGAAGAGGGTTCTATTCCCCAATCTTCTTGATAAAGAAGCCCAACGGCTCGTACAGGGCTATAATAAATCTAAGAGAACTCAACAAGCATCTGAAGTACAAGCGCTTCAAGATGGAGACGGTGAAGTCTACAATAAATCTTCTGTTTCAAGGGTGTCAGATGATAACTCTCGACCTATCAGAAGCCTACTATCATATTCCTATCCACAAAGAACATCAGAAGTTCCTTCATTTTGCAATCTACTTTCAGGGCCGGGTGGTACATCTGCAGTTCCAGGTTCTTCCCTTTGGCCTGTCCTCGGCCCCCCGCGTCTTTACCAAGGTGATGGCGGAAGTCGCAGGTTTTCTCCACCATCAGGGGATAATCTTCATACCGTATCTGGACGACTTCTTACTGGTGGCAGACTCATCAGAAAAACCTTCTACGGAATCTTCAGCTAGTCAAGTCCTCACTCCAATCCCTAGGCTGGTTATTGAATCTGGAAAAGTCGGATCTGATTCCCTCCAATCAGAAGATTTTTCTGGGGATTCTACTAAACTCCCAGACCATGAAATCCTATCTTCCAGTTTCAAAGATTCAGAATCTGATAACAGAAGTTGCAAGATTCAGGGGTCAGACCAGTGCATCCTACAGGGAGATCATGAAGATCCTAGGTCTCATGACTTCGACCATCCCGGCGGTCAGATGGGCGCAATTCCATTCTCGTATTCTGCAGGATTTCCTACTGTCCTCATGGAACAGGAGCAAATTTTCCTTGGACCACAAGGTGAAGGTTCCTGCTCGAGTAAAGGATTCGCTCCATTGGTGGCTCTGTTCAGGAAATCTGGACCAGGGTCTTCAATGGAGAACCAAGGACCAGGTAATAATTACAACGGACGCAAGCGGGTCAGGCTGGGGAGCCCATTGCGAAGGGCAGTTGAAACAGGGAAGCTGGAGTCCGGATCGTCTTACCCTCTCCTCGAATTCCAAGATGCTGCTAGCAGTCTTCTTTGCCCTAGAAGCCTTCCTTCCTCTGGTCAAGGGGAAAGACGTAAAGATCTTATCCGACAACAGGGCCACGGTGGCTTATTTGAACAAGCAGGGCGGCACAAGGAGCAGGTATCTCTGCAGAACATCATTTTCGTTATTCTCTTGGGCCCAGACGAACTTAAATTCTCTTGCAGCAGTCCATCTAAGAGGGGAAGAAAACTCCTTGGCAGATTTCTTAAGCAGAAATATCCTAAGTCCAGGAGAATGGTCCTTGAATGGAGATATCTTTTCGCAGATTTGCCTCAGATGGGGCACTCCCTTAGTGGACTTGTTTGCTTCAAAATCGAATGCACAGTTGAACCGGTTTTATTCTCTCTCCCACAGGGACAACCCGGAGAGAGTCGACGCATTCTCGGGGCCCTGGCCAAGGGGCCTTCTGTATGCCTATCCTCCCATCACCCTGATTCCAAGGGTCTTGACAAAGCTGCTGGAAGACGAGAGTCAGCTGATTCTTCTGGCCCAAGAGGACCTGGTTCCCTCTACTCTTACACCTGTCGGGGGGGGGAATTTTGGACATTGCCACAAATTCCGGACCTCCTACACTAGGGTCTGGCATATCATCCGGATCCGTTTCCACTGAAATTGACGGCATGGAGACTGAACGCAAGATCCTGAGATCCAGAGGTCTCTCTGAGGCGGTAATTGGGACTCTGCTTAGCAGCAGGAAACCTGTGACATCAAAGATATACCTCAGATCCTGGAATGCCTTTCTCTGGTTTGCGGGCAATGCCTGGGATCCATCTGCTCCTCCTGATATTAACATCATTCTAGGCTTTTTGCAGAAGGGGCTGGAGGACGGTTTAAGGGTTAGTACCCTTAAGGTCCAGGTGGCGGCTTTAAGTGCTTTTCTTGATCAGAAGTTGTCAGAACTGAGTCTGATCAGACGTTTTTTTAAGGGGGCCCTTAGACAGAATCCCTCTCATAGATCCCTAGTTCCTCCGTGGGATTTGAATTTAGTTCTATCGGTCCTAATGAATCCCCCCTTTGAGTCAGTCTCTGATTTACCATTAAAGATGCTTTCCCTTAAGACGGCCTTCCTTATAGCTATAACTACAGCTAGAAGAATTGGGGAAATCCAAGCGTTCTCTTGCAAACCTCATCTGTCCATTCTAGATGACAGAATAATCCTCAGGCTAATACTGAGAAGGAAAGTAGGTTTCATCGTCTGGATGTCAGGAGATGTGTCCTTGCCTATCTTTCGGCCACTAGTTCCTTTCGGAAGTCTGATCGTCTGCTAGTCCAGTTTGCGGGGCCAAACAAGGGCCAGGGAGCCTCCAAAGCTACTATCGCCTGCTGGATTAGACTTACCATTTCCTGTGCCTACTCAGAAAAGGGCCTCTCCCCTCCTCGGGAGTTAAAAGCCCATTCTACGCGCGCTATGTCCACCTCTTGGGCGGAAGGAGCATCTGCCTCTTTGGACCAGATTTGCCAAGCTGCCACCTGGTCCAATCCTAACACGTTCTTTAAGCACTATAAGCTAGATGTACTGTCTAATAGGGACCTGGCCTTTGGTCGTAAGGTCTTATCTGCGGTTGTCCCTCCCTAACTGTTTTCTTTGTAAATCCTCCTGCTTAGTGCCGTTGTGATGGCGTACGGAAAAGATAATTACTTACCGGTAATTTGATTTTCCGTTTAGCCTTCACAACGGCACTGGGTTTTTTCCCACCCTATTTTTTGTATTGTTTGCTGTTTGCTGATTATATGCCTTTCCTTGCTGTTGTAAGGTAAATATAATAAATAATACTTGTGTTTTTTGCATCATAATCGGTGTTCTTGGATAATTACTGGAGATCATCAGGTGAGGAGGCCTTTTTATAATTAACTCTCCAAGTT
The DNA here is from genome assembly GCA_900303285.1 of Rhinella marina. Classification (NCBI taxonomy): domain Eukaryota; kingdom Metazoa; phylum Chordata; class Amphibia; order Anura; family Bufonidae; genus Rhinella; species Rhinella marina. Next base: position 11,022 of record ONZH01014806.1, on the reverse strand, counting down.
GTTTCCTGTCCCTGGGAGGCGGGGTTCCCTCCTGCTTAGTGCCGTTGTGAAGGCTAAACGGAAAATCAAATTACCGGTAAGTAATTATCATCTTTTGTGTGTTCTCTCTTTGTTGTTTTCTCCTGTTGTTCCCCACCCTGTAAGCCCTAGCACATACGTAAGCTAGGGACTGGTGTCCAGTTGTGCACCATCACCTAGGACAGACTGTGCAAGTAGGCTGGGACAGTGGTGTGGGTTGAGCCCAGGCCTGCACTATTCCCTGTACCTTGACAATTGGGACCCTGATACAAGGTGACCCATGAAAAAGTAGCCCCGCCTTCAGTGATAGTATGACCAGATGAACGAGCAAGTGGATTATTTTTTTATTTTTTTTAAATTACCCATAAGTCACAAAAGATGCTGAAAGTGGTCCCCGTTGAAGTCTAAGCATCTTTGGGCACGTCGGATTTTGTTGTCTAATTCTTAGAATGATGCTGCAGAAGAAAAAATGTCCTGCTTTTTCCAACAAGATGAGGCAACTTGCCACGCCTCAAGGAACTCATTGGCATGGGTTCATGAACTGTTTACGGAGGAGCAAACTATGAGCAAGTTGTTATGGCCACGACATTCCCTAGACCTTTTCACATTTTTATCTGTGGGCAAATTTAAAGGGTTTCTGTGATCAGTCACATGGTTTAGGAGGAGACAGGCTGTTTGTGTGATCCTAACCATGTGACTGATCACATGGTCATGACATCATTGAAGGTCCTTGCAAGCTATGGTGAATGGAGTGTTTCTTCTCTGCCTGGGCCTGTCAATCAACAGAGCCTCTAGGAGCAGGGGTAAGGCCCCTTGCACATAGAGGCCTTATTAGCATAAAATAAAAGTTCATTTTATATAAAAATGGGGGCACCAGTAAATAAAACCGATATATATTTGGAATCAGGTGACATTAGCACTTCTCTAATGTCAGCCTGATTCATACCGAAAAAACTGGTGACAGTAACCCTTTAAAACCGAAAGTGTACACTAATAAGGGCTCATGCACACGGCCATGGCCGTATTGCGGCTCGCATAATGCGGGTCCGCAATACACCACGGATCGTGGACCCATTACTTGAATGGGTCCACAATCACGGAAATGCGGAATGGAGGTGCGCACTAATTTTTTGCGGTGCGGACCGTCGGATGTGGATCACGGACCCCATTCAAGTGAATGGGTCCGCGATCCGAATGCAGCGGCCCCACTGTCAGTGCATGTGCATTGTGGACCAAAAATTGTGGTCCGCAGCACGGGCACTGACCGCACACGTGTGCGTACATGAGCCCTAATCCAGATACCCTGGATGACCACAAGGAATACATCACAAACACTGTCCGCAGCATCACTGTTGAAGAGCTGCAAGAAGTATCTGACCAGCCCGAAGATGCATAGACGTGAAAAAAAAAAAATCCTCTTGCTCATTCATCTAGTCATATCGTATAGCACAGCCTGCTACCGCACAGTTATGAGCTGATCATCAAATTCAGTCACAGCCCAGCCCTAGAAGACCCAAATTTTGATTGTATAAAGGCCAAAAATTGACCATTATTTATAGTACATTTTCCCAATTTTATACACCCATGGAAAATATTGTGGCAGATAAATGCCTAATTAGTTTGTGTTAAAAGGAGGCTCAAATTTACATAGTAACATAGTTTATAAGGCTGAAAAAAGACATCTGTCCATCCAGTTCGGCCTGATATCCTACAAGTTGATCCAGAGGAAGGCAAAAAAACCCTGTTTTCCCCACTTTAGGGGAAAAAATTCCTTCCCGACTCCAATCAGGCAATCAGAATAACTCCCTGGATCAACGACCCATCTATAGTAACTATAACCTGTAATATTGTTACCCTCCAGAAATGCATCCAGGCCCCTCTTGAACTCTTTTAGTGAACTTACCATCACCACCTCCTTAAACAGAGAGTTCCATAGTCTCACTGCTCTTACCGTAAAGAATCCTCTTCTATGTTTGTGTACAAACCTTCTTTCCTCCAGACGCAGAGGATGTCCCCTCGTCACAGTCCTGGGGATAAATAGATCATGGGAGAGATCTCTGTACTGATCCCTGATGTATTTATACATAGTTATTAGATCTCCCCTCAGTCGTCTTTTTTCCAAAATAAATAACCCTAATTTTGATAATCTTTCTGGGTACTGTAGTCCACCCATTACTTTTAGTTGCCCTCCTCTGAACCCTCTCCAGCTCTGCTATGTCTGCCTTGTTCACAGGAGCCCAGAACTGTACACAGTACTCCATGTGTGGTCTGACTAGTGATTTGTAAAGTGGCAGCACTATGTTCTCATCAGGGGCATCTATGCCCCTTTTGATGCAACCCATTATCTTATTGGCCTTGTCAGCAGCTGTCTGACACTGGTTTCTACAGCTTAATTTGCTGTTTACTAAAATTCCTAGGTCCTTTTCCATGTCAGTGTTACCCAGTGTTTTGCCATTTAGTATGTACTGGTGACTTGCATTATTCCTTCCTATGTGCATAACCTTACATTTGTCAGTGTTAAACCTCATCTGCCACTTCTCTGCCCAAGCCTCAAGTCTATCCAGATCCATCTGTACCAGTGTACTGTCCTCTTCTGTGTTAATTACTTTACACAGTTTAGTGTCATCTGCAAAAATTGATATTTTACAGTGCAAGCCTTCTACAAGATCATTAATAAATATATTGAAGAGAATAGGGCCCATTACTGACCCCTGTGGTAGGCAATTTAGGCAGTATCTCCAAAGTAAAATGGCCCTGTATGGTATTGAACTCTAAGATATGTGAGAGCGCCTACAGTTTCCAAATGTGACTGGAAGAACGCCTAGAATGCCCCACAGTTCTAGGCGTAAGTGGCAAAATTCTCATTGCATAAAGTCCTATAATTAACTTCACCAGAAGAGGCTTAGTTACTCCTATTAAAGGGGTTCTCCAGGAATGAAGAAAATGAAAATACTTAAATATTACTTCATGATAAATATAATACCTTTCATAAGTTATAATGACTCGTTTTGTCTAGGGAGCAATCAGGGAAAACAAAATGGCCGTTGTCCTATTATTTCACACAAAACCTGTCTTAATCACACAGCAGCACAAGTTACTTCACAACACTGAGCTAAAGAGCTGCCTCATCCTCCTCTCTGCTCTGCTGGTCAGGGATTATGATCCTGAATACAGATGATACGATCTTTAGCTGAATTGAGTTCATGAGCAGATGTGGCTAATGAGCAGCAGCGCTTGTATGCAGTCTCCATTACCACAGCCTGTCCTGTCCCTCCTCTCTGTACTTTGTCTCCTCTTGAACTTTATTCCCACAAAGATTCAGCTAAATATCATATTAAACTGTAATCGGGATCATAATCCCTGACGAGCAGAGAGCAGGATGAGGCAGCTCTTTACCTCAGTGTTGTGAAGTAACTTGTCCTCCTGTGTGATTAGGACAGGTTCTGTGTGAACTAATAGGACAGCGGCCATTTTGTTTCTCCTTGTGACTGCTCCCCAGACAAAATGAGACATTATAACTAATGTAAGGTATTTGGGAATATATTTATTTACATATTTTCATTTTCTTCATTCCTGGAGAACCCCTTTAACCCCTTCCCGACCAGCGTACATGTACGACGCTGGTGCGGTGCGGGGACATGACTTGCCGCTACTTACCGCCATCGGCGGTGTCTTCTAAGGGCCTTCTGATGGCCTTCTGATGCTGTACACCACCCGGTACGCTTCCGGGTGGTGTACAGACGCCCCGAGTGGCCAATCGGGGTGTCTGTACACCATATGAAAACTGTAATCGACACTGGTGAGGATTACAGTTTTCAAAGTGAAATTCTTATTCTGGCCACTAGATGGCAGGCCAGGATAAGAAATGAACAATTCTTGGATTTATCTCAGTCTAGTAAATCCCTGATTGCTCATAAAGAAAAAAAAACTAAACACAATATATCAGCTCATATTTGAGCTTAAAAATAGTCAGAAAAATTTTTTTAAAAAATGTTAAAATATATAAAAAATATATAAAAGTTTAAATCGCCCCCCCTTTCCGTATAATGAAAAAATCAATACCTAAATAACAATAAATCTAGACATCATGGGTATCACCGTGACCGAAAACGCCCGTACTTTTAAAATATAAATAAAAAATTCCAATACGGCAAATTGTGTGGCGGAAAAAAGCGTCCAAATGGCGATTCGCCGTTTTTTGTCGCTTTTTTTTCTAAAAAAATTAAATAAAAAGTGATCAAAAAGTCATACACACCCCAGAATGGTATCAATAAAAACTTCAGATCGCCCCGCAAAAAATGAGCCCCCATACAGCTCCGTTCTATATACAAATGGTCTGAGACATATAGTCTAAGACCCAGAGAGCCTATCTTGCACCTATGTCACCTTTTACCAGTTAAGACATAACTTTTATTTTATATTTCTCCTAAAATTATTTAATAAACAACCCTATTTAAAAATAGCAGTGTGCTTGCTTGCTTGAATTGCTTAATCGATATAGATCATATTTCACAAAGAAAGCTGGTGGCCGCGCACTGGCTCCAGCTTTACTGCTTCTAATATAACTTCAGCTCTATCTGCTTATTTTGTTTTGCGCCACACTGTCTCCTAAAAAAAATCCCTTCAGAGGCTGCCCCCCGACATGTTTCGCTACTACGTAGCGTCTTCAGGGGTATCGGGCAGTCTTGATTTGTGGGCGTTACCCAGCTCTTAAATAACCTCCTAGGTTTGATTTTCCCAGCGCTAGCCAATCCTGATCTTTTTCCCTTTTTCCAGACCTTCCCCTTACTCCTACGTAAACCCCACCTAATATCCTCCTCCAATCGTTTCTTACCTCCCTTGATACCAGGGCTTTGGAGTCGGAGTCGGTCACCATTTTGGTGGAGTCGGTATAAAATGGACCGACTCAGACTCCTAAAATATATAATGAATTAGTACATTTAGTTCAGTGCTGAATATATTTTTATAAGAATTTGTGAAAATGATGAAATGTCCTATAAATGTCTGTTCTATTCCTGATCTAAGGATTTAGGCTTTTAGTTGAGGTGACTGTGTACTGCCCTTCATGTCCAGTGCATGTTCTCTCTGTATGCTTTGTTTCCTCTGAGCTCATGTTTGGAGAGGTTAGCTGCTCTCATGGCTTCTATCTGCTGATGTAAAACACCTAGAGCCTTATGTATGAAAACTTTCTAGGTCTAAGACTTTTTTTTTGTTGCCCATAGCAACCAATCAGAGCTCCCCTTTCATTTCATATAGTGCTCTGGAGAAATGAAAGGGGACCTCTGATTGGTTGCTATGGGCCTTAGACTTAGACAGTTTTCATACATCAGGCTCAGAGGCGTAGCTACTGGGGGGAGAGGGGGGGCAGGGGAGGCGATGCTCTGGGCCCAATACCTCTGGGGGGGCCCAGCAGGGATGGCCTTAGTACATTCGCTTAGTACATTCGCTTAGTACATTCGCTTCCATTATGGAGTCTGATGGGGGCACATTAAGCCGATCTGAGGTCTGATGGGGGCACATTCAGCTGATCTGAGGTCTGATGGGGGCACATTAAGCCGATCTGAGGTCTGATGGGGGCAAGGGACTGTTAGTTTAGTGATGTAAAAGCTGGGGACAGATTTCCTTTAACATAGGAGTCCCCTTTTTTACTCCTATTAATCCTATATTTTACTGCAATATGTGGTAGAGTATTTAGAGTAGGGTATGTAGAAAGTCTATTGTACTGTACTTAACAGCATAGATGATCTAGCAGTTTATATAGTCATCTTGCTAATACAGTATTATAACCACAACTAGTAGTATGTGCCTGTGAAGTTGGAAACATGCGTTTGGGAAGCCAATAAGTGGGGGGCCCACTCAAGTATGTTTCGCCACCCCATGTGCTGAATCTCTAGCTACGCCTCTGATTAGGCCCTATGTGAGCTGTACCCAGAGAAGCCTGATAGATTACAAACTGTTTTTGTCATGACTTATCTGTACTATTGATTTTATGCAAATTTGTTTAAAGTTATCACTTAAACATGCTCCATGTATGTCGGGGTTAGGGGAAATTGAGGAGTCGGCTTTGGCTTACCGACTCCACAGCCCTGCTTGATACACCGCCTCCTATCTCACTTACGTGTTTTGAATTTTCTCTCTTGCGATCTTAACTCGTCTTCTCGTGAGAATACCCAAATCCCGCGCTTGCGCGAGTACTTAGTATATTTCTTTTCTATTCTACTATTGCGCATGCGCTAGAACTTTGAAGCTTTCTCAGCTTGTTTTACCAACTGCGCTTGCTTACAGTATCAATTGGGTCTTTTTCCTTTCCTCCCTACTAAATTGTGTAGACGATATCAAATTATTAGTGATTAGCTGTGTTAGTTTGTTTATATTAAATACCATTGTCCCCATTTGATGCTTCTCTCACATTCTCAATTGTTACTGTTTGTATTTTGATTGGGATTAAGAGAAAGATACTCCTAACCCAATTGTTTCCAATTTCTATTTTATTTGTGTATGATTTATTAACTTTAATATTCCTTTACATTCAATTGGCTCCTTGCCTTTTTTAACTCTTAATGACATTGTGTGCATTCAGTAGCTGACTTATATTTTTTAAAAATATTTATTTTATTTTTATTATCATTTATTTTTATTTATTTTGATTTTATGTATATGTAATATTTATTATTTCTAATATTTTTTTTATTTTGTTGTATGTTATTTTAATCCTTTTTTTAATTATTATTTTATTGATCTTATTTATTGAATTTTATTTTATGTTTATTTTATTCCTAAACTGTTTTTATTTTGTTCTTAATCTTAACATAATCAGAATTTTGTCAACAATTTTTAGTTCTTTTAGAGATCCGATTTTTGAGGGAGGAGGTGTTAAGGGGGGGGTTTATCTATAAGAAAAGGGGGAAATTTTAGGCCTGTAAGGTCTATTAGATCACTAGTACGTTTCTTCAACCAAATTTTTCTTTTTATAGGTTTCTACATGGGCAACTTTGTTTATTAATATCTGATTTATTTACATTCATATTTTACGCTTTTCAATTTGCTTGTAGGGAGCTATTTACAGAAATGAAACATGTAAATCCCTCATTGAGACCTAGCGGGGATAAGCTTTTCAAACGATAGATCCATCGTGCTTCTTCTTGTTGTAGTTTTCTATCTACATTGCCTTGTCTAGGACCTACTGCAACTTTTGTGATCCCCCACATTATCAGTGTCCTGTCATCTCCTTTATGCACATTTTGAATGTTTTGACAATGTCGTATCACTTTCTGTATGGATACTACTCAAATGTTTAGATAGTCTTCTTCTTAATTCTTGTGTTGTCTTTCCAATGTATAGCTTTGGACAGCCACATTGGATGGCATACACAACACCAGTTGTCTTACAATTAATGAATTGTTTGATCTTGTATATTTTTCCATCCACTGGATTCACAAATTCTTTTGTTGGTTTCATTCTCCTACAGAATATACAATCACCACATGGGTATGACCCTACTGTTGATAGCCATGTGTTTTTATTTTTCTGGGGAGATGCTTTCCATTGAAAATGGCTATGGACTAGCATTTCTTTGAGGTTTTTCCCTCTTCTACATGTTATTGATGGATGTGGTGAAATGATCTCTGCGATATCATCGTCCATTTTCAGAATGTGCCAGTGTTTCATCAGTATTTGTCTTACTTTTTGATATTGGACATCATATGTCCCTATACAGCGTACCACTTTACTTTCTTTCTGTTTTTGGCTTGTCAGTAATACCTTTCGTTCTGTTTTCTTGGCTCTTCTGTATGCCTTATGTAGTACTTTTTTTGGATATCCACGAGATGTAAATCTTTGGTACAGTTCTTTACTTTCTTCCTCAAACATTTCTTCAGTGGAACAGTTTCTTCTTGCACGTAAATATTGTCCCACTGGTATTCCTTTCCTTAACCCCTTCAACCCCGGGCCTGTTTTCACCTTCCTGACCAGGCCATTTTTTGCAAATCTGACATGTCACTTTATGTGGTAATAACTTTGGAATGCTTTTACTTATCCAAGCCATTCTGAGATTGTTTTCTCATCACATATTGTGCTTCACGACAGTAATAAATTTGTGGCAAAATATTTCATTTTTTATTTTTTTAAAAATACCAAATTTACCAAAAATTTGGAAAAATTTGCAAATTTCAATTTATCTACTTTCGAAATATATAGTAATACCTCCAAAAATAGTTATTATTTTACATTCCCCATATGTCTACTTTATGTTGGCATCATTTTGTAAATGTCATTTTACTTTTTAGGACGTTATAAGGCTTCTAAGATTTGAATCAAATCTTAAATTTTTTAGAAGATTTCCAAAACCCATTTTTTTAATGACCAGTTCAGATATAAGGTTACTTTGTGGGGCTTATATAGTGGAAACTCCCCATAAATCACCCCATTTTAGAAACTACACCCCTCAAGCTATTCAAAACTGATTTTACTAACTTTGTTAACCCTTTATGTTTTCCAAGAGAATTGACGGAAAATTGGAATGAAATTTCAAAATTCCATTTTTTTTTTTTAGCAGATTTTAAGTTTTAATCCAATTTCCATGAAACACATCAAGGGTTAACAACAAAAAAAAACACAATCTATTACCCCAATTCTGTAGTTTACAGAAACACCCCATATGTGCTCATAGCCCAATGTACTGGCGCACAGCAGGCTTCACAGTGGAAGGAGCACCATATGGCTTTTGGAGAGCGAAATTAGCTGGAATAATAATTGGGAGCTATGTCGCACATGAAGACCCCCTGAGCTGGCCCTACAGTGGAAACCCCCCAAAAGTGACCCCATTTTGGAAAGAGCACCCCTTAAGGAATCTTTCAAGGTGTGTGGTGAGCACTTTGAGCTCAATGGTTTTTCCTAGAATTAGGATTCACGCGGAAGTGAAAATGAAAAATTGCAATTTTTTGACAATAAAGTTGCTATACACCCACATTTTTCACTTTCACAAAGGGTAACGGGACAAAATGCACCCCAAATTTTGATCACCATTTTCCCCCGAATACGGCAACACCCCATATGTGCTCGTAGCCCAATGCACTGGCGCACAGCAGGCTTCACAGTGGAAGGAGCACCATATGACTTTTGGAGAGCGAAATTAGCTGGAATAATAATTGGGAGCTATGTCGCACATGAAGACCCCCTGAGCTGGCCCTACAGTGGAAACCCCCCAAAAGTTACCCCATTTTGGAAAGAGCACCCCCGTACGGACATTTTAAGTGGTAGAAAGGGTACTTTTTTACAAACTGGGGTCTCACAGAAGGCAGAAATGCAAGTAACAGCATTTCAAAGCACACATTTGTGAAAATGAAAAATTACAAGCAGACCCCAATTTTTCAGATTCACAAGGGGTTAAAGGAGAAAATGCACCCCAATACATGTTCCCCTTTTTTTTTCAATTAAACCACCACCCCATTTGTGCTTGTAGCCCGCTGTATGGGTGCACAGCAGGCCATCAGGGTGCAAACAGCAATATATGGGTTTTAAAGGCCAGAATTAACAGACATGTCTCATTTAAATAACTCCTGAGGCCCCAGAAATTAATCCCCCCCCCCCCCCACTCCTCCCATGTGCTTGTTGTAGGCCAGGATGCAGTCCGGGTTGGGGACAGTGGAAGTGGTACCACGTACACGGGCAGGGGAGCTGGTGTTGGGGTGAATGCTGGTCAGTACAAGGACGTCCCTCTTGTCCTTGTACTTAACCACCATCATGTTTTCGTGGAGGAGAGCCCTACTTTCACCCTTCCTCAGTGGTTGCCCTACCAGGGATCTAGGGAGGCCTCTCTGATTTTTACGTACTGTGCCGCAAGCCACAGTACGCCTGGCACTTAGGGACATGAAGAGGGGTAAGCTGGTATAATAGTTAACCACGTAGAGGTGGTAACCCTTATCCAGCAGTGGGTGCAGCAAGTCCCACACTAGTTTCCCACTAACTCCTAGGCCAGGGGGGCATTCTGGGGGTTCAATCCGTGTATCTTTGCCTTCATAGACCCGGAACCTATAGGTGTACCCTGACCTACTCTCACAGAGCTTGTACATTTTTATGCCATACCTTGCCCGCTTGTTGGGCAGGTACTGGCGGAATTTTAACCTCCCCTTGAAATGCTCCAGGGACTCATCAATACAGATGTTTTCTTCTGGGGTGTACACTTCAGAAAACTTGGCGCTGAAGTGGTAAAGGATGGGTCTAATTTTGTAAAGCCGCTCGAATGTCGGGTCACTTTGGGGAGGACACTGTGCATTATCGCTGTAATGCAAAAATTTCAATATCAACTCAAATCGATACCGGGTCATGGTGGCACTAAATACTGGAGTGTGGTACAAGACATCCGCACTCCAATACTGTCTAATTTCTGTTTTTTTAATAAGCCCCATGTGCAGCACAAGCCCCCAGAAAATTTTTCTTTCTGACGCTGTTACTGGGGTGCAACCTAGGGGTCTTGCGAATTGTGATGTGGGGTTCTGGGTAATGAACTGCTGGGCGTATAAATTTGTTTGGGCCACGATAAGATTTACTAAATCGTCACTGAAAAAGATTTTGAAAAAATCAATTTCTGTGAAGCCCGTGCAGTCAATTTGAATTCCAGAGTTTCCCACAAACTCTGGTATTTGGGGCTGATAAAAAAACAAAACAAAAAATATGCAGATGCTGCTTTTACAGCACGCACACAGATGGTGTGTGTGAGTGCAGAAACTGTAGTGAAAAAATTCACTACAGTCCTCTGCAAACAGCACGTACGCAGATACAGTGCGTTCGTGCAAACACCTAAACTGACACTAACTGAAATTTATCTAACTACCACTGTGTTTTTTTTTTTTCTTCACACAAGTAAAAAAAAAAAAAAAAAATATGCAGATGCCTGCTTTTACAGCACGCACACACGCACACAGATGGTGTGTGAGTGCAAAAACTGTAGTGAAAAAAATTCACTACCAGTCCTCTGCAAACAGCACGTACACAGATACAGTGCGT
>ONZH01014805.1:0-37935 GCA_900303285.1 Rhinella marina | reverse complement strand
TTATTAAAGCGCCATTCATTCCACAGCGCTGTACAATGTTAAAAGGGGTTTACATACATAGTCTAGACAATTGCTCTAGGACAAACAAGTTTACAGACTGGTACAGAAGGAGAGAGGGCCCTGCCCGTGAAGGCTTACAATCTATGCGGTATGGGAGGACACAGTAGGGTGAGGGTAAAGCTGGTCATGGCAGTGTAGCAGCAGCAGGGTCACAGGTTGTAGGCTTGTCCTGAAGAGGTGGGTTTTCAGATTTCTTTTGAAGGATTCCACTGTAGGTGAGAGTCTGATATGTTGGGGTACAGAGTTCCAGAGTATTGGGGCTGCGCGGGAGAAATCCTGGAGGCGATTGTGTGAAGAGTTGATAAGAGTGGAGGAGAGAAGGAGGTCTTGTGAGGATCGGAGATTACGTGTGGGGATGTATCGGGAGAGTAGTTCTGAGATGTAGGGAGGGGACAGGTTGTGGACGGCCTTGTATGTATTTGTTAGTATTTTAAACTGAATTCTCTGGGGAATGGTGAGCCAGTGAAGGGATTGGCAAAGGGGAGAGGCAGAGGAGTAACCGGGTGAGAGGTGGATTAGTCGGGCAGCAGAGTTGAGGATAGATTGGAGGGGGGCTAGAGTGCTAGATGGAAGGCCACAGAGGAGAATGTTGCAGTAGTCTAAGCGGGAGATGATGAGGGCATGTATTAGTACTTTGGCAGACTCATAGTTGAGGAACGCACGGATACGGGAGATATTTTTGAGTTGGAGGCGGCAGGTGGTGGAAAGGGCTTGGATGTGTGGTCTGAAGGAGAGTGCAGAATCCAAGGTCACTCCAAGGCAGCGGACCTGTTTAACGGGGGAGAGTGTGCAGTCGTTGATGGTGATAGATAGGTTCTGTTGGGAGGGCTGTGCAAGATGGTGGAAAGATGATACATTCTGTTTTATCCATGTTAAGTTTTAGAAAGCGTGAGGAAAAGAAAGAGGATATTGAAGATAGGCATTGTGGGACTCTGGATAGTAAGGTGGGCGATGTCTGGACCAGAGAGGTAGATTTGTGTGTCATCAGCATAAAAGTGATACTGAAAGCCATGGGACTCTATGAGCTGTCCCAGGCCAAAGGTATAGATAGAGAAGAGCAGGGGACCTAGGACTGAGCCTTGTGGGACACCAACAGAGAGGGAATGGGAGGAGGAGGTGGCGTGAGAGTGGCAGACGCTAAATGTCCGGTCTGTAAGGTATGATGCAATCCATGAGAGGGCCAGGTCAGTAATGCCAAGAGACGAGAGAGTTTGTAGTAGAAGGGAGTGGTCGACGGTGTCAAAGGCAGAGGACAGGTCAAGGAGGAGGAGAACAGAGTAATGTTCTCCTCTCCTCAATAATGACTAGAATACCTTCACTTAAGTTGTTTGGGTCGAGTTAGAGGCGTTGCCTATCATGAAACAAAATTACTGCAGCGCACTACGCACGCCCACGTTGTCCTTCTATACTTTTTTCATTATTGGCACTCACTGCTGGTATATATACAATCCAGTACACTAATTTTTTAATATGTTTTTACTTATCAAATATTTTGTTACTCATCCTGCCGTATGTCTGAGCAGATCTCATTAAGCCGCTCTGGGCATTTGAATTTCAGATCGGACCATTTGCGCTGGATCTGGCCTGGGGTCCGCATGGTGTGGAAACGATGGCACAAGACTTGGATCACCTGCTGGATCACATCTTTCTTATGCTGGTTTGGATGGCAGTGTGTGCCATCGTAATCCTCTCTGTCCATCAGCCGGATCAGGTATTTCAGGTCTCCAGAGGTAAATGATGCGGATTGTCTGGATGCCATTTTCAACTATTTGCTCAGCCACTGAGGAGTGCATGCCGTGGCCTCACGTCGTGCGTGTCTGCGTATTACATAATCGCTAGACAATAGCACGCTGAGGATTTTTACGCTCATGCGTACATCTTCTAAGAAGTTGCGTACATTTTTAACTGTCGTTCGTTATTAGTGCGCCAATGTTCGCGCAACAACAACACATAATAACGGAACAACCACCACATAATAACGTATATTTTGTACGCAAATACAAAAAATCTATTTGTCGAATACACGAATCTTAGGAAAAGTTCGGTGAATAAAATTTTGAATGATTCGCTCATCTCTACTCTGAACCCTCTCAAGCTCTGCTATGTCTGCCTTGTTCACAGGAGCCCAGAACTGTACACAGTACTCCATGTGGGGTCTGACTAGTGATTTGTAAAGTGGCAGGACTATGTTCTCATCACGGGCATCTATGCCTCTTTTGATGCAACCCATTACCTTATTGGCCTTGGCAGCAGCTGTCTGATCCTGGTTTCTACAGCTTAGTTTGCTGTTCACTAAAATTCCTATGTCCTTTTCCATGTCAGAGTTACCCAATGTTTTACCATTCAGTATGTACTGGTGACTTGCATTATTCATTCCCATATGCATAACCTTACATTTGTCAGTGTTAAACCTCATCTGCTACTTCTCTGCCCAAGCCTCCAGTCTATCCAGATCCATCTGTAGCAGTGTACTGTCCTCTTCTGTGTTAATTACGTTACACAGTTTAGGGTCATCTGCAAAAATTGATATTTTACTGTGCCAGCCTTCTACAAGATCATTAATAAATATATTGAAGAGAATAGGGCCCAATACTGACCCCTGTGGTACCCCACTAGTGACACTGACCCAATCTGAGTATGTACCATTAATAACCACCGTCCCTTTTCTATCACTGAGCCAGTTACTTACCCACATACAGACATTTTCTCCCAGGCCAAGCATTCTCATTTTATATACTAACCTTTTATGTGGTACAGTGTCAAATGCTTTGGAGAAGTCCAGATATACGACATCCATTGATTCGCCGCGGTCCAGTCTAGAACTTGCCTCCTCATAGAAACTGATTAAATTGGTTTGACATGACCGATCCCTCATGAAGCCATGCTGATATGGAGTTATTTGCTTATTTTAATTGAGGTACTGCAAGATAGCATCTCTTAGAAAACCCTCAAACAGTTTACCCACGACAGATGTTAAACTTACCGCCCTATAGTTTCCAGGCTCTGTTTTTGGACCCTTTTTGAATATTGGCACCACATTTGCTATGCGCCAATCCTGTGGAACACTCCCTGTCAGCATAGAGTCCTTAAATATCAGAAAAACCGGTCAGGCGATGACATTACTTAATTCTTTTAGGATATAGGGGTGTATGCCATCAGGTCCTGGCGATTTGTCTATTTTAATCTTTTTAAGACACAGCTCTACTTCTTCCTGGGTCAGACAGGGCACTTTTAATGGGGAATTTGCTTTTATATTCTACATTTCATCTGACAGTTTATTTTCCTCAGTGAATACAGTGGAGAAAAAGATTTTTAATAACTTTGCTTTCTCCTCGTCGCTCTATGCAACTCCCCCCACATTACTCTTTAAGGGGTTGACACCTTCAGGTTTATACTTTTTACCATTTATATAATTAAAGAACATTTTCGGGTTATTTTTACTCTCTTTGGCGATTAATCTCTCGGTCTCTAGTTTGGCTGTTTTTATTTGTCTTTTACATATTCTATTTTTTTTCCTTATAGTTTTTCAATGCTTCCTCGCTCCCCTCCTGTTTTAGTGATTTAAATGCTTTCTGTTTGTCATTTATTGCTTTCTTTACAGCTCTATTTATCCACATTGGTTTTTTCTTGTTCCTTAACCTTTTATTCCCATAAGGTATGTACCTCTCACAATTAGATATTAGGATGCTTTTAAAAATCTCCCATTTTGTGGCTGTATTTTTTATTTTTGAGGACTTTGTCCCAGTTAGTTAGGCCTATGGCCTCTCTTAGTTGGCTAAATTTAGCTTTTTTGAAGTTTGGTATTTTTGTTCCTCCCTGAAGAAACACTCTTTTGAATGACAATTGGAAGGTTATTATGTTATGGTCACTGTTTCCCAGGTGTCCCCCGACCTGCACATCTGTTATTCTGTCAGGTCTATTGGTTAATACTAAGTCCAGTATGGCCGTCCCTCTAGTCGGGTCCTGAACCAGTTGGAAAAGGTAATTGTCTTTGGTTATTGCCAATAACTGAGAGAAAAAACGTAGTATTTAATAGGCGGCTATTGTACCGCAAACCACTCAATTTTTCACTGGACTGTAGTATATATAACTGAGAGAAAAAACGTATTCCCTAGACTGACGCTACTGTACAGCACACTACATAATTGTTCACTGGACTGTAGTATATATAAATGAGAGAAAAAACATATTCCCTAGACTGCACTACAGATCCCAGCAAGCCAAGGTACAGCAGCAGCAGCAAAAATGAGTACTGAGAGGACTTTGGGCAATTTCTTTGGGGTCTGTGTGGACCTCGTGCTGTTCCCTATCTGCCACCAGTCGCTGTGCACAGTGTGCAGCCAAGATGGCGGTAGCTGCACTACAAGTCCCAGCCAGCAGCCAAGAGGAGACCAAAAAAAAAAAAAGGTGCTTGTAGCTGTTGGGTTCTTTGAGGATGATTCCTGCCTAACCAACATCTAAATTGAGGCCCTAGCACTCTCCCTGACAGACAGCAGCTCTATCCCTAATCTCATGCAGGCGGCGTCTGAGGCGAGCATCGCGGGACCAGATTCTTATATTCCCAGGTCATCTGATCTGGCCAGCCAATCCCTGCTATCGACTTGTAGGGGTCCCACGTGATGCTAGTAGGTACCAAAGACTCTCCTGCATGTTGATTGGCTGAGAAAAAGGCGGCTAACATGCAGGAAGAGGAAGATGCCATTTCCTCGAGTATCGCGATATGCTCGCCCGAGTATCGAGCATGTACGAATACCCTTATGCTCGAACGAGCACCAAGCTCGGACGAGCATGTTCGCTCATCTCTACTTTTTACCATTTATATAATTAAAGAACATTTTAGGGTTAGTTTTACTCTCTTTGGAGATTAATCTCTTGGTCTCTAGTTTGGCTGTTTTTATTTGTCTTTTACATATTCTATTTTTTTCCTTATAGTTTTTCAATGCTTTCTCGCTCCCCTCCTGTTTAAGTGAATGCTTTCTGTTTGTCATTTATTGATTTCTTTGCAGTTCTATTTATCCACATTGGTATTTTCTTGTTCCTTAACCTTTTATTCCCATAAGGTATGTACCTCTCACAATTAGATATTAGGATGCTTTTAAAAATATCCCATTTTGTGGTACTCCAAGATAGCATTTCTTAGAAAAACAGTTTACCCAGGACAAATGTTAAACTTACCGGCCTATAGTTCCCGACTCTGTTTTTGGACCCTTTTTGAATATTGGCACCACATTTGCTATGCACCAATCAGGGGTGGGATTCAAATTTTTAACAACAGTTCCCTAGTCAATGGCAGACACGCGGCGTCACGACACGTGTTTACATATATATGGTACACATACATAAAAACTCCATATATATATACACATACCACAAAACTTTTAAAAAGTCTAAGGAGCTAAACTTCCAGCGCTGCGAGTTTTTGTAAAGCGCTGGCCCACACCTCTAAATACAGCACCAGAACCAAATTCTCTACATAAATACAGCACCAGAACCAAGTTCTCTACATAAATACAGCACCATAACCAAGTTCTCTACATAAATACATCACCATAACCAAGTTCTCTACATAAATACATCACCATAACCAAGTTCTCTACTTAAAGAGGACCTTTCACGGTTTTGAATTACTGTAGATAAATACCTCTTGTCTCTGATGCTGCCACTCTGCCTAGTTTTTTAAAATACAGCTCCTACTCCCCGCTGTGCCCGCCTGTAGTTTTCGCGCTCAGTATGTAAATACTGAGCATCGGTACAGGGAGGAGGAGACGCCGGCATTTCTCAATGGGCGTCTCCTTCTCCCTGGCTGTGCCGCGATCCAATCACAGCGGAGAGCGTCACAGCCAGGGAGAAAAAAAAACCTCACCTTCTCCCTGGCTGTGACGCTCTCCGCTGTGATTGGATCGCGGCACAGCCAGGGAGAAGGAGACGCCCATTGAGAAATGCCGGCGTCTCCTCCTCCCTGTACCGATGCGCGAAAACTACAGGCGGGCACAGTGGGGAGTAGGAGCTGTATTTGAAAAAACTAGGCAGAGTGGCAGCATCAGCGGGGGGTACCCCGGGACAAGAGGTATTTATCTACAGTAATTCAAATCCGTGAAAGGTCCTCTTTAAATACAGCACCAGAACCAAGTTCTCTACATAAATACAGCACCAGAACCAAGTTCTCTACTTAAATACAGCACCAGATTTTAAAAGTTCAGTACAGATACCTTCTGAGTAGTCAGGTCAGCCGTTGCCACACAACACTACAACACTCATCATACACAGTCAGTAGCAGAATAATAATTTCCATTTAGTGACTTTCAGGTGACGTCTCTTCCTGATTTCTTCCCCATCTGGTTCAGACCACCATGATGACATCTCCCCTCCACAATTCAGCTCTACAGATTTTGCCGAGAAGATCTCTTCAGCTTCACAGTTTACCAACAAATTGGCATCCTGCATACTAACACAAACTATTCTTAGTGCCACATGCTGTGCTCTGAATATAACAGCAACATTAGTGCTACACACAGAGCCCCCAATTGTAGTGCCACATACACTGTGCCCTTTTTATACAGTGCCATATGCCATCTGTATATAGTGCAACATGCTCTGTGCCCTCTGTATATAGTGCCACATGCTCTGTGCCCTCTGTATATAGTGCCACATGCTCTGTGCCCTCTGTATATAGTGCCACATGCCCCCTGTATATAGTGACACATGCTCTGTGCCCTCTGTGCATAGTGCTACATGCTCTGTGCCCTCTGTATATAGTGTCATATGCCCTGTGCCCTCTGTTTATAGTGCCACACACAGTGGCCCTAATGCTAGTGCCACATGCTTGGTGCCCCTTATAAAAAGTGCCTCTTATATGTGCCCCCATTATGTATAGTGCCTCTTCTGAGTGCCCCCTGAATACAGCGTACATACGCTGTATTATAATACTTGGTAAAAGCTAGAATGCAGTGGTTGAGACGTCACTGGTTGATGGTCACATGACAAACTAGATGTAGTGGGTATATATAATATATACAGCATTGTATATACTATATATCTGTACACACTACATCTATTATACCTCATACCTCACATATCAGTACACTGCTGTATATACTATATACCTGTACACACTGCATCTATTATACCTCGTAGCTCACATATCAGTTCACTGCTGTATATAATATATATATGTACACACTGCATCTATTATACCTCGTACCTCACATATCAGTACACTGCTGTATATACTATATATCTGTACACACTGCATCTATTATACCTTGTACCTGACGTATCAGTACTCTGTGTGTATACTATGTGTCAGGTGTGAGGTATAAAAGTGTAGTGTGTAGAGATATATGTGGACAGTCATATATTAGTGTCACTGTGAGGTATTGGGGGTTGTAGTTAACCCTTTCCCGACCGCCGCCGTACATGTACGGCGCGCGGGCGGTGCGGGGACATGGCGCCCGCTCGCGGGTGCGGCGGGTGTCATGGCCGGCAAGTCTCTGCTGTTTCTAACCCACGCTTCCGGGTGGTGTACAGACGCCCCGATTGGCCAATCGGGGTGTCTGTACACCATATGAAAACTGTAATCCTCGCTGGTGAGGATTACAGTTTTCAAACTGCAATTCTTATTCTGGCCACTAGATGGCAGGCCAGGATAAGAAATGAGCAATTCATGGATTTAACTGCATCTAGTAAATCCATGATTGCTCATAAAGAAAAAAAACTAAACACAATAGATCAGATGATGTTTGAGCTTTAAAATAATCACAGAAAAATTAAAAAAAAATGTTAAAAAATATATAAAAAATAAAAAAGATATAAAAGTTCAAATCACCCCCCTTTCCGTATAAGTAAAAAATAAATACCTAAATAACAATAAATATAGACATCATGGGTATCACCGTGACCGAAAACGCCCGTACTTTTAAAATATAAAAAAAAAATTTCAATACGGCGAATTGTGTGGCGGAAAAAAGCGTCCAAATGGCGATTCGCATTTTTTGTCGCTTTTTTTTCTAAAAAAAATTAAATAAAAGTGATCAAAAAGTCATACACACCCCAGAATGGTATCAATAAAAACTTCAGACCGCCCCGCAAAAAATGAGCCCCATACAGCTCTGTACACATAAATACCAAAAAGTTATAGGGGTCAAGATATGACAAGGAAAAAAAAAAAAAAAAGGGCAACTTTCTAATTATTTTATCACCATCTAAACGCAGGAAAAACTATACATATTAGGTATTGCCGGATTCGTACTGACCAGTAGAATGAAAGTAACTGGTCAGTTTTAATGCACATCGAACGCTGTAAATAAGAAACCCGTAGAACTGTAGCGGAATAGCGGTTTTCTTGCAATTTCACCCCATTTGGAATTTTTTTCCCGCTTCCCACTACACCATATGTAATATTAAATGGTGGCGTTGGAAAGTACAACTTGTCCCGCAAAAAACAAGCCCTCATACAGCTATGTGAACAGAAAAATAAAACAGTTATGGCTGTTTGAAGGCAGGGAGCGCAAAACGAAAATGCAGAACCGAAAAAACCTCCGGTCGTGAAAGGGTTAAGGTTCCGGTCAGTTCCGGGCCAATATTAGAGTTAGAGGTCAGTACTGGGGTTAGAGGTCAGTATTTGGGTTCGGGGCCAGTATTAGGCGTAGTATTAGCATAGAGCTTCATTCAGATGACCGAAAGTCCCCAAATTGTGGATCCACAAAACACAAATACTGGCCTTATGTGTTCCACATTTTGCGGAACGCACAGTGCCAGCCCTATATAGAAATGCCTATTTTTGAGGACAAGAATAGGACACATCCTCTATATTTTTTGTGGGGCCACGAAACTACAGATGCGGACAGTACCCTCAACTCTATATCTTTTGTGGTCCCATTGTAATGAATGGGTACGCACCTTTTCCGCAAAATTGTGGAACGGATGCAGACCCAGAAATATGGCCGTCTGAATGCACCCTTAGGGACAGTATTAGGATTAGGGTCGGTATCAGTTAGGGGCCAGTATTGGGGTTAGAGGCAACATTAGGGTACATTCACACAATCGTATTTCCATTCACTTTAATAGGGCCGCAAATCCGTAGTTCCGTTTCGCGGCCCTGCAAAAAGGATAGATATGTCCTATTCTTGACTACAATTGCAGACGAGAACAGGCATTTCTATCATAGGGCTGGGCATGTGTGTTCCACAAAATGTGGAACACACACGGCCAGTATCCGTGTTTTGTGGATCCGCAATTTGTGGACCGCAAAACACATATGGTCATGTGAATGTAGCCTTAGCTGTCAGTATTAGGGTTAGGGGGTCAGTAGTAGAATTAGGGGTCAGTATGGCGTAGTATTAGAGTTAGTATTGTATGTTGTATTGTACGTAGTATTAGAGAAAGTATTGGAGGGCAGTATTAGGGTTAGGGGTCCAGGGTTAGAGGTCAGTACTAGGGTAGGGGCCAGTACTAGGGTTAGGGGTCCAAGATTAGAGGTTAGTACTAGGGTAGGGGTCAGGGGCCAGTACTAGGGTTAGGGGTCAGGCAGGGCAAGTATTAGGGGTCAGGCAGGGTCAGTATTAGGGGTCAGGGGCCTATGTTAGGGTTAGGGGTCAATGCAGGGTCAGTATTGGGGGTCAGGGTTAGAGGTAAGGCAGGGCCAGTATTAGCGGGGGGCAGTACTAGGGGGGCAGGGGCTGCATATGAGAGGGCAGTTTATACTTACCTGTCCCGGCGCGGTCCCACAATGCAGACCCGGCCTCTTCTGGCGGGTCTGCTCCTGAGGAATGTCTCAGGCGGCTATGTCATATCAGTGCGCCGGCCACCGGCGCTGGCTGCTGCAGGCACAATTGTATCTACATCTAGTGGATGCAGATGCAATCGAGTTCAGTAGCCGCATCGGCCCTGACATTCACCAGCCCGGGGGGCATGTTCTCCGATCCGGCTGTAATTTTAACTACCGAATCTAGAGAACCGGAGGGAACCGACTGAATCCCATGCCTGGCGCCAATCCCTGTCAGTATAGAGTCCTTAAATATTAGAAATAAGGGTCTGGCTATGACATTACTTAATTCTCTTAGGATACAGGGGTGTAGCACTGCAGAGAAAGAAAAACATGCCTTTAATATAACACCAATAGACTTCATACCACCTAATCCATACAATAGGTTTCACCTCCTCCAAAATTGTGAGGTCTATTGGATTCATCAACTAAAAATATGGTCTAAATGAACTGAATGGAATAATAATATAAATATAGTAAACGGCCACATAGGGTAATCTGATCTCCGAGCACGCGTATATATATATATATATATATATATATATATATATATAATATATAAAACTCAGTGTTTGTGTGTGTGTATGTCCGCTAAAGGAATCTGCACCGTCGCAGCTACAATCACGAAATTTGGCACGCAGGTACATCAGGTGTTCAGGAAAGTTTTAGAATGGGTCTCAGCTCTCCAGGATGTACAGTTCCTGAGATATTCCCAAAAAATCCATTAGCCAATAGAAGCCTGGTCACATGAACCTTATCAGCCAATAAAAGCTCACAGGCAGTTATTCTCCACACACACCAGGTTTCCATAACAACCTAGTCAGTTCACTGCTGTAGGTCTGCTTTAAAGGGGCAGAGCGCTGTGGATGACACTGTTAAAGGACTATTCCGGTTACCATAAATATAACTCATGTTTTAGACTAACTCATCATCAATCATTACCTCATATAATGTAAATTTCACATATTTACCGTTCAGTAGTAATAAAATATGTTTTCTTCAACTGCTACCCACTGTGTTTCCTCCTAAATTACTATGGCATCGACCTGTAATTCAGGCCACCCTCAAAAGAAGGACTTAAAAGCCCCACCCCCAGGTCCCACTAATTCACGCCCCTTCTTTAGCCCAAACAAGTCTCTTCTGCTTGTTGCCTGTCCTTAGCAGTGGTTTCCTAGCAGCTATTTTACCATGAAGGCCTGCTGCACACAGTCTCCTCTTAAGGCCTCATGCACACAAACGTGTGCCGGCCGTGCCCGTGCTGCGGGCCGCAATGCACGGGTACTGACCGTGAGGCCACCGCATGCAGATCGCGGACCCATTCACTTGAATGGGGTCTGCGATCCGCATCCAAGGGTCTGCACCGCAAAAAAGTAGTGCTTGCGCTACTTTTTTGCGGTGCGGAGGCACGGTCAGAAACACCACAGAAGCACACCGTAGTGCTTCTGTGGTGTTCCGATCCGTGCCTCCGCTCCGCATCTCCGGGAAGTGAAGTGAATGGGTCCGCGATCCGTGATGCGGGCTGCACACGGCCGGTGCCCGTTTATTGCGGACCCGCCGTGTGCGGCCCGCAGCACGGCTATGGCCGGCATGAGGCCTAACAGTTGTTGTAGAGATGTGTCTGCTGCTAGAACTCTGTGTGGCATTGACCTGGTCTCTAATCTAATATCTTGGCGCTGGTTGACACGTACCAGAACGGAGATTTGTTCTGGCTTATTACTTGGCATTTTGACAATTGCAGTTTTATGTTGAACGCTGAAATGCATCGGTGTAGGAGGATGTGGGTCCATCCAATTGTTGCCCAGAGGAAAACCAAAGGCCATTTCCATATGCTGTATGGTGACCTTCGCCGACATCCAGACAAGTTTCTGGCTTTCTGCATACTGTCCATACAGTCTTTTGATAATCAGACGCGTGTTTGCAGTGTTGCATTTCGCCTGAGGTGCGCTTCCTTGTGACTCTCTGGTAAGTTATTTCTGGAGAATGTTATTTTTTTCTTTATATGTGTTTAAATATATATAGTAAATGTGCCATGTGTGTTAGGTTGTAGTATTTGTTAATTTATTGGGTGTAACTTCTGAACCTAGATAGCTGCTAGCTTGGAAATGATATTAACCCCTTCAAGACCAGCGCCGTACTAGTACGCCGCTGGTAGAGTCTTTAAAGATGGCGCCCGCTCCTGAGCAGAGCGGGGGCGCCATAGCTGCGGGTGGACTGCTGATTCATACAGCAGTCACCCACGGCCGATGTCCGCAACTGGCAGTAATGCCAGTCACGGACATTTAACCCCTCAGATGCCGCAGTCAATCCTGACCACGGCATCTGATCGCAGTAAACATCGGAAGCAAGCGCTTCCGGTGTTTCTCCAGCTCCCCTGTGTGGCGATTGGAGGAGCCGGAGAGTAGTGAATGCCAGGAGGCTGCTGCATAGACTTTCCTATGGAGCCCTTGTGTGTAATAGGGCTCCATAGGAAAGCAGTAAAATCATCATAGACTCCAATGCTAATGCATTGGAGTCTATGATATAAGCAATCAGATGATTGCTTCTTATAGTTGCTTATGGGAACTATAAAAAAGTGTAAAAAAATGTAAATAATTTCTTTTTTTTTTTAAACATAAAACTTCAAATCATCACCCTTTCCCAAAATAAAAGTAGTAAAAAAAATAAAAATACAAAATACACATCATGGGTATCGCCATGTGCGAAAACATATTATAAAAATTTCTTTCCCATACGGAAAACAGCTAAACGGAAAAAAGCGTCAACATGGCCGATTCAACGTTTTTTGATGCTGATTTAAAAAAAAAAAATAAACAGTGTTTAAAAAGTCATACACACCCCAGAATGGTATAAATGAAAAGTTCAGATCGCCCCGCATAAAATGAGCCCCTATACAGCTCCGTACACATAAATACCTAAAAGTTATAGGGGTCAAAATATGGCACAAAAAAAATTCCAAATTTAAAATAATTTTATCACTATCAAAACGCAAGAAAAACTATACATATTAGATATCGTCAGATTCGTACTGACCTGTAGAATGAAAGTAACCAGTCAGTTTTAATGAACATCTAACGTCATAAATAAAAAACCCGTAAAACTGTGGCGGAATTGCGTTTTTTTGCAATTGCACCCGATTTGGAATTTTTTTCCCACTTCCCACTACATCATATGCAACATTAAATGGTGGCGTTGGAAAGTAAAACTTGTCCCGCAAAAAACTAGCCCTCATACAGCTATGTGAACAGAAAAATAAAAAAGGTATGGCTGTGGGAAGGCAGGGAGCGCAAAACGAAAACGTAAATAAAAAACCTCCGGGGCTGAAAGGGTTAAGCTACTCACTTTTGCCATATTCACTGTATATTACAGGGCAATAGTATCTGGTAGATTGAAAAGGCATGCCCACATACTGGATGTATAATCTGCTTAAACCGAAACTGGGAAATCACATGTATTGGCCAATTTGCGGCATCACTATTTTCATAGTATATTGCAAAGGTGAAGATGTATCAGGACTTTTACAGCAAGGCGGACTTGCTTACCTATCCTCAGATATAGGTCATTGTAAATAGAAGAAAGGCCTCTGATCCCAATATGAGCAGTCACAACACATTAGGAAGTGCCTTTTATGAAATTGGTGGATGGCCAAGGATTTTATAGTCAAAAACACCGGCAGTGTGGTTGTATCACCTAAATAGTTAAGTGTTTGTATTTGGGGTTTTTTGGCCACATGAAGTTTAGGATATAAAGTATGTTGTTTTTGCTGGGTTTTTTTTGCCCCTTTTGTAGTAACATTTTTTATTTCCTTCGCAGATTTCTTGCCAATGGAAATTCGTTTGCTTCATTGCATTTTTTTTTTATTTGGGAAGTCAACGATTG
This sequence comes from Rhinella marina, assembly GCA_900303285.1. Taxonomy (NCBI): domain Eukaryota; kingdom Metazoa; phylum Chordata; class Amphibia; order Anura; family Bufonidae; genus Rhinella; species Rhinella marina. The sequence goes on along the minus strand of ONZH01014805.1, from coordinate 24,236 downwards.
CTAAACTCATTATTGAGACATGTGAGCATATTTGGAACAACTTCGATCAACAGTAATTCCACCCCCTACACATCAGCAGTGGCAGGAGATTGCCCAGGAAATCTCTGGAAGAGGTGCAGTTTCCCAACTGTATCGGTGCCCTTGATGGGAAATATGTGCATGTGAAGAAGCCACCGAACTCAGGGTCCTGATATTACAATTACAAGCAGTTTTTTTTTCGGTAGTGCTTTTGGTTGTTGCAGACACTTCCTACCACTTTGTAATTGTAGATATATAGAAGTGCTGCAAATGCTCGCATCTTCAGTTCTTCCAGAATGGGTCGGCAGCTTCTGAACAACTGAGCTTCCAGAACCATCTCAAATTCCTGGATCTTCTGGCCCACTTGCACCTTATGTTATTATGGCTGATGAGGGATTTGGCCTGAGCCAGAATGTCTTGCGGCCATTTGCAAAATGGAGCTTAGACACCAGGCGAGAATATTTAATTACAGACTTTCGAGAGCACAGTGGCACATTGAATGTGCTTTTGGCATCCTGACATCCAAATGGAGAGTGCTTTTAACAACCATGCAATTGGCACATCAAAATGTGCAGGCTGTTATAAAAGCATGTTTTGTGTTACATAATATTACAATGAGCTATGATGTGTCAATAGACCCTGATATAGAATCTACAGTACGTTGTCAACTGCCCCCCATTCATTCTGTTTTTCAGTCTACTGCCAGACCAGGGATTGCTGGACTTCGGAACCAAGATGTGTTTGCAGACTATTTCATGTCTGCTGAGGGAGCTGTCCCTTGGCAGGGACAATGTATTTCTAGTGGCCGTTAATTGAACTTTTTCTTTAGTTAGTAATTTTTTTCTATTACATTTTTGTAAAGTTAGGGACCCCAAGTGAATGGGGACCCTTGACATGGGTTGCGAGCTTAACAGTACTTTGTCTGAAATAAGCACAAAATTTAATTTCCTACTTATTTTGGCAAAAGTGCCAACCAATACCTTATTCTGCTTTATGCATTGGGATTCATTAAAATTAAAATCATGTATCCTAATTGTCTTGTGTGTCAACTGTATGTCACAACAACATTACATGCTTTAGCACAGATTATGTAGTGGGCAGTGATATGCTAAAACAAATGCACATCCTTTTTAAATAAAAATACAGTATGGTTGAAAGATTTAAACATTGATATAACCCAAGCGCCAGACCCTGCATATCATAACGTAAATAATTATCAGGCTCAAAAGATTATAATGTCCTAAACATTTTGGGGGTGGGGATGAGGATGAGTAGGTAACATACATATTCAGACAAAGTTATAGGGGTTGTGTAACTTCAGCAAGTAGTTATTATGTAGATGAAGTTATTCCAATGCACTTACTGATGTATTGTGATTGTCCACATTCCTTCCTTTGCTGGCTGGACTAATTTTTCCATCACATTATGCACTGGTCATTTCCATGGTTACGACCACCCTGCAATCCATCAGTGGTGGTCAGGCTTGTGCAGCCACCAGCCGCAGGGAGGTGTGAGTGATATGGTAGATAGGTTGTCACAGTGTACACGGTGTAGCCGGTGGTTTTACTCACGGTTAGTTGAATCTTCCCTGGGCAGTGTGCAGTTGTGTGGAGGGTGGACACGACTTCCCTCGGGGCACGCTCCGTACGCAAGGCTCCAGGATGGTCAGGTGACGTGCCCTGGATGTTTTCTGACACCAGTGTCTTTAGGTAGACACACCCTTGTTGACAATAATGAGGAGGCAGTTTTGGGATGAACAGGGAACTTTTACTGAATTCCTGAATCCTCCTTGTTGGTACAGATAATGCACACAGAGATAGTTCACCAAACAGGTTGGAATGGCAGGCTTTCCAAGTAGGCTGGATCTTTAACTTGCAATACGTATATAAATAGTCTCTAGAATAACAGCCAAGCTTGGGTACAATTTGGGCATTCAATTCACACTCCTGATAGGTAATGTGTGATTCAGATTTAGGGATAATAGTGCACTTTATTATCTGGCAATTTCCTCAGGGGCTGTGGAGCTTTCCCTGGGAACTTGTAAATGATGGAGTCCAAAACAACTGAAATATGGATTACCTCCACCTGGTGTACCACTTGGTAGCACTTTGTTCTGGCTGCAGTCTTAATACTAACTTCACTGGCTTCTGGGTTTTCCAGTGGCATTTATTAAGTGTGGAGAAGCTGGACTTGCTTCTTCCTCTGTGTCTTGCTGACTCACTCTCCACTGCACTTCCTTCACCAACTACCAACTTCACCCTCCTCTGTACAGAGGGGTGGTAGCAGAATGGACTAGCTCCATCTAGAGGTGAGGAGTATAACTACATCAGCCTAGATGGATAGCCTTACCAAATACACAATATGCAATATGTAAAATGACATTACAAAAGTGAACCACTGTTAGTGGGACGCTGCACTTGCACACTATAGGAGAAAGTGCCGGTCTCTCTGGAGGCTGGGACCATGGGAGTACACATAGTCTGGTGCTTTTTCTTATAGTGTGCAAGCACGACCACCACTGATGAATTGCAGGCTATATGTATAAAACCAATACATTAGTAAGTGGCTTGTATTAACTTTCTCTACATGATAAATGATATTTGCTGAAGTGAGACCAACCTTTTAAGTTTCATGACATTTAAACACCTAGCATGATTTTTCCCAGAAGTCAGACTGGAATTATGAGAAAACATCATGCTTATTAAAAGACCCTATCACTAAGATGATTCCAACTGACAGGCTGCCCATATCCCACATTGGTGAGCCGAGTTACATCACCCATACAAGACATATGTAAGGATGCTTAGGAAGGGTGAGTCTGCTTAAAGTGATTTGTGGGTCATGGCAGGTTTGACCACGACACCCGAGGGGTTAAATGTCCACAATCGGCATTACTGCTGGTCGTAGACATTAGCCGCTGGTGCCTGCTAGTAGGATATGCAGGTCACCCATGGCCATCACGCCTGCTCCGTGCAGGAGCGGGCACCATCTTTAAACAGGCGCCCAGCGCCGTAGTAGTACGGCGCTGGGCGCGAAGAGCTTAAAGGGGTTGTTTGGCCCTTAAATATGGATGAACTATCCTCACCCTCTCCTCAGACAGCTGATCACTAGGGGTGGCAGGTGTCGGACAGAAGCCTATGTGATGTTGACCGATCCCAAGGCTATGTCAGCAATATTAAAAAACCACCAAATAATGTTCATGGAAAATGTTAGTAGGAGCCAATAGAACAGCAACATAGTGCAAATTTACACTGCCGTGATCTAATAAGGTAGGTTTTCCATTATCACATTGTTTTACAATTACACAGTGCAGAGAATGTTGCAGAGGTGACTGAAGCAGCCTGACCCAGTGCTCGCCAAAAACAGGACACAGGCATGTGAGTTACATTTAACATAACAGAGGGGGTAGAGTTTGGTCTAACATTATATTATTATAAGAGGTGTGCCTTTGTTAATGGAAATACAGGGGGGCGCTAGAAAGATTCCCAATACTGTTATTTTAAAGGTTGCATTATAATTATTACAAAACAGGCGGCCAAGGTGTCAGGGAGTCTGGGGGTTTGGGGAGGATGGCAGACCCTGAGCTCCCCACAACCCCTGTCCCTGCCTATTGGCCCCCTACGCTAGATCGTAGGGTGACAACTGGATGACAAACCCCTGTACTGCCTAGGGAGCAGGGAGCTGGAAGGACAGACAGACTAAACAAACACATAACACAGAAGAGTAGTTTACAGTCCGAGGTCGGCAACAAGAGAGCATTAACAGGCAAAATCACAATCCAAGAGCAAGTCCAATATACAGGCCGGGGTCAAAACACAGGAGATTAGAAGCTACTGAATCAGCAGGCAGAAGACGAAGTCTAGATACAAATCCACAGGTCAAACACAGGAATCAAGCACAAGGGTAACGCTGGTGATGAGCCACAAAGGACAATCAAACACTGGCAATGCACTGGAGGGAGAGAGGAGTATTTATGCACCCAGCGATCCCAACCCATGTGCTCTGAATGGACCAAGCTCCAGAAGCCCGATCATCAACACCTGAGAATTAACCCAACATGAATAGGACAAAACATGAGGCCAGGCGTCGACTGCCTAGCAGATGAGTAGAAGTGTGAACAAGGTACAAAGAGACTAGGCGTCGACTGCCTAGCAGAGTTAGAAGTGTGAATAGGGTTAGCAAGAGACTATGCGTCGGCTGGTTAACATAGCCAAATTCACACTGAGTGTATGAACTCTTACACAAGGGTTATAAGGAGGCACAACATCATGGTGTTAATAACAAATCATAATACAGCCACTGTAGGATCAGAAAGTACATCATATAGTAACATAGTTCATAAGGCCGAAAAAAGACATCTGTCCATCCAGTTCAGCCTGTTTTCCTACAAGTTGATCCAGAGGAAGGCAAAAAACCCTGTGAGGTAGAAGCCAATTTTCCCCACTTTAGGGAAAAAAATTCCTTCCCGACTCCAATAAGGCAATCAGAATTACTTCCTGGATCAACGACCCATCTCTAGTAACTATAACCTGTAATATTATTACACTCCAGAAATACATCCAGGCCCCTCTTGAACTCTTTTAGTAAACTTACCATCACCACCTCCTCAGGCAGAGAGTTCCATAGTCTCACTGCTCTTACCGTAAAGAATCCTCTTCTATGTTTGTGTACAAACCTTTTTTTCCTCCAGACGCAGAGGATGTCCCCTCGTCACAGTCCTGGGGATAAATAGATCATGGGAGAGATCTCTGTACTGACCTCTGATATATTTATACATAGTTATTAGATCTCCCCTCAGTCGTCTTTTTTCTAAAGTGAATAAGCCTAATTTTGATAATCTTTCTGGGTACTGTAGTCCACCCATTCCAGTTATTACTTTAGTTGCCCTCCTCTGAACCCTCTCCAGCTCTGCTATGTCTGCCTTGTTCACAGGAGCCCAGAACCGTACACAGTACTCCATCATGTCTGTTTACATTTTTGAATCGTACATATCACACATAGAATATACCCTGACAACACTTTAGAGAGGTCAATATTATGAGATTGTCTATGAAAAAGACATTTAAAAAAATAATTCACAAACTTACGGATTTATATCAATGACACCCTTCAGAAATAGTAACTGATTTGTGTAGCACCAGCTCCACTTCTAGTCTGATTCATCTCATGCCTGAAACTATCCCAGCATGTTCTCCATCTTGTTTTTACTGCTTCAACCAGAATATAACATCATATAACCAAAATATAACATCATACAGTATGCAAATCATCATGTTACATCACGTTCGACATTGGTCAACAGGTGGACAATCATGTTCAAATGAAGAAAAAGCAAGGAGAGTTTTGCAGCAATAGCGGCACAGAGCCACATATGTAGCTATAGTGAAAGGGGACATGGCTATGCAACAGGTGGACAAACATGGTACATGGGGAAAAAGCAAGAAGACTTGTTAATGCAGCAATAGCAGGGCACAGAACCACTTATGTAGCTATAGTGAAAGGGGACATGGCAATGCAACAGGTGGACAAACATGGTCACATGGGGAAAAAGCAAGGAGACTTCTGTATTGATCGACTGTTTGGCACATGATGTTCTAAGACCAGAAGCGGAAAAAATAATACATCCCAAATAGAGATGAGCGAATCTATTCGCCGCTTCGTAGATTCGTATCGAATATTGGGATTTTTCAGCTGCGAAGCGAATCCGAATATTAGGTTATTCGCTTCGCTTTTGTAAACATTCTCTACATAGTTTGTCTGCTAAATTATACGCTATTCTACGTATAATTTAGTTACTCTATACGCTGTCTCGTACGAATTCAATTCAGCGATGCAGACTTTTCCCTGGTAGTTACTCTATACGCTGTTGCGTACGAATTCAATTCAGCGATGCAGACTCCTCCCTGGTAGTTCCGCCCCTTTCTCAAGCGCGGTAGGATGACGAGGCAACTCAGGAAATTAAGTTGCGCATTCGTGCGCCTCATCCCTTTTTGCCCCTTTTCAGGTTATTTGGGGGAGCCCCTTGAAAGAGGGTTTTTTAAGGAACCTTTGCTGCTTTTTTTTACCCATTTGGATTACAATTTTACCTATGTGGATTACAAATTGCGACTGAGTTTGGGACTCTGCTCCAGTTCTATGACAAGCGTCAGAAGAAAAGAGACTTAAACGTGTCCGTGAGCATACTAGGTAGGTGATATTTAAAATTTTTATATTATACCTATAATAATGTATTTGCATTTTACCATATATATGTCTCGAATATTCGCTCTGCCTCTGAGGAGTGCACGCCGCGGCCTCTCCTCGTACGTGCCTGCGTATTACATAATCGCTTAGACAATAGTACGCTGAGATTCGTAAGCTATTTGTACGCTCATGCGTACGTCTTCTAAGAAGTTGCGTACATTTTGTAAATGAACGTTCGTTATTAGTGAGTGAATGTTCGCTAATAGCACATAATAACGTATATTTTGTACGCAAATACAACAAATCTATTCGTCGAATATACCAATTTTAGGAAAAGTTCGGCGAATGTTCGGCGAATAATTTTTTGAATGATTTGCTCATCTATAATCCCAAAAACATTTCACATACCAGCATGGTCTGACATCACTTACCCAAAACTGCCTGCTGTGACTCCCCACTCTTCTCCCACTCGGTGGGTTGTAGTTCCTTGGTAACTTCAGTCCAGGCAGCATGCACACAGTTGCAGTGATGATAAGCATCTGTCCTTGTGTCCCATAGTTCTGGGCAATCATGTACCAAGGTAATTAGCCTCTCAACATTGATAATAGGTGCCATACTGGCACACAGATTGCTTTCCAAGGTGCTGTCTGGGCTCCTATTTCTCTGGCTGCACATGTGGTCTACCACATGAGGCCAAACAGGGGTTTTCCGAGTGTCTTCTTGCACCTGTCCAAGAAAAACTGACGCAAAACGGATGGCATCTGTTTGCCATCTACATTTTTCATGGACCCATAGACTTGCATGGACCATTAATAATATGGACTATGGATAATTAATAATATGGACCATTAATAATATGGACTTGCATGGATCATTAATAATATGGCTATGGGTTCCACTATTACCACCAACAACACAGCTATGGGTTCCCCGCCTCCTCTGGAACCTCCTTCTCAAGCCAGTCCAAATGCTGACTTCTCACACACAAGTACATCTGCTGCATGGCATGTTGGGGTTTTATGCCACTAGGAAGGTGTCCCACCAGGAAGGGGCAGTGGGGACAAAGAGGACTCTACTGAAAGACTTCTCTGGTGCTGCCAGGAGGAACAGCAGGGGGAATGCTGTGAACCCTGGTTTCAAGACACAATGTCCGAAGTTACCTCCACGTCATCCTGCTGTGACTGTGGATTGGATGGCTCACAACTCCTCTCAATCTCATCCTTTTTCTGTTCAACAATAATGTTGAGCCTTTCCAAAGCCCAGAAGAGCTACGGCATACTACCAATACTACTACTACTATTACATCTGGCGGGATGCTGGTGCTACTATTTCCCACATTTTGGCCCTGGGAGGACAAGGCTTGGCCCTGGGTCTTTCACTTGGAAAACTTAAATATTCCTCACATTTGCCTAATCTGCACAGTCACACAAAGTATGGAACAGATTGCAAGTCTGCTGTCTGGAATTTCCCTTTCCACAAACACACTGAAAACACTGCTACATACAGTACTGACAATTGAGTTTAGAAATAATACAGTATCGGCACCACTAACAGATATGGGCCTAAATGTCTTCTGTGTGTTGAAATATGCAAATTCAGAAAAACATCAACCTACTATAAGATTATCCCTCCCGGGACACTACACCACTATTTGAACTGTCTGGAGATATTTTGCAAGACTTAGTATTGCTATATTTTACATTAAAAAAATTAAAAAATCTCCACTCTGTATTGTAAGACACATGTTGCACACTTATATTCTGTATTGCTATATTTTGCAAAAAAAAGAAGAGCTATCTGGAGATGTCCTGACAAGGATTTTGGTCTAGTATTTCACATTTTCCCAAGGAGATTTAAAATGCTACACTCTGCATTGTAAGACACGTACAGTTAGGGCCAGAAATATTTGGACAGTGACACAATTTCCGCGAGTTGGGCTCTGCATGCCACCACATTGGATTTGAAATGAAACCTCTACAACAGAATTCAAGTGCAGATTGTAACGTTTAATTTGAAGGGTTGAACAAAAATATCTGATAGAAAATGTAGGAATTGTACACATTTCTTTACAAACACTCCACATTTTAGGAGCTCAAAAGTAATTGGACAAATAAACATAACCCAAACAAAATATTTTTATTTTCAATATTTTGTTGTGAATCCTTTGGAGGCAATCACTGCCTTAAGTCTGGAACCCATGGACATCACCAAACGCTGGGTTTCCTCCTTCTTAATGCTTTGCCAGGCCTTTACAGCCGCAGCCTTCAGGTCTTGCTTGTTTGTGGGTCTTTCCGTCTTAAGTCTGGATTTGAGCAAGTGAAATGCATGCTCAATTGGGTTAAGATCTGGTGATTGACTTGGCCATTGCAGAATGTTCCACTTTTTTGCACTCATGAACTCCTGGGTAGCTTTGGCTGTATGCTTGGGGTCATTGTCCATCTGTACTATGAAGCGCCGTCCGATCAACTTGGCAGCATTTGGCTGAATCTAGGCTGAAAGTATATCCCGGTACACTTCAGAATTCATCTGGCTACTCTTGTCTGCTGTTATGTCATCAATAAACACAAGTGGACCCCAGTGCCATTGAAAGCCATGCATGCCCATGCCATCACGTTGCCTCCACCATGTTTTTACAGAGGATGTGGTGTGCCTTGGATCATGTGCCGTTCCCTTTCTTCTCCAAACTTTTTTCTTCCCATCATTCTGGTACAGGTTGATCTTTGTCTCATCTGTCCATAGAATACTTTTCCAAGAACTGAGCTGGCTTTCTTGAGGTGTTTTTCAGCAAAATTTAACTCTGGCCTGTCCTAATTTTTGGAATTGATGAATGGTTTGCATCTAGATGTGAACCCTTTGTATTTACTTTCATGGAGTCTTCTCTTTACTGTTGACTTAGAGACAGTACACCTACTTCACTGAGAGTGTTCTGGACTTCAGTTGATGTTGTGAACGGGTTCTCTTCACCAAAGAAAGTATGCGGCGATCATCCACCACTGTGTCATCCGTGACGCCCAGGCCTTTTTGAGTTCCCAAGCTCACCAGTCAATTCCTTTTTTCTCAGAATGTACGCCGACTGTTGATTTGCTAACTCCAAGCATGTCTGCTATCTCTCTGATGGATTTTTTCTTTTTTTCAGCCTCAGGATGTTCTGCTTCACCTCAATTGAGAGTTCCTTTGACCGCATGTTTGTCTGGTCACAGCAACAGCTTCCAAATGCAAAACCACACACCTGGAATCAACCCCAGACCTTTTAACTACTTCATTGATTACAGGTTTACGAGGGAGACGCCTTCAGAGTTAATTGCAGCCCTTAGAGTCCATTGTCCAATTACTTTTGGTCCCTTGAAAAAGAGGAGGCTATGCATTACAGAGCTATGATTCCTAAACCCTTTCTCCGATTTGGATGTGGAAACTCTCATATTGCAGCTGGGAGTGTGCACTTTCAGCCCATATTATAAATATATATATATAATTGTATTTCTGAACATGTTTTAGTAAACAGCTAAAATAACAAAACTTGTGTCACTGTCCAAATATTTCTGGCCCTAACTGTATTGCATATTACTATTCTCCCAAATCAAAACAAATAAATAAATTGAACTGTCTAGAGATTATCAGTATGTGGTCCATGACATCACCGCAGTGTGGCAGACCGCCGCCTGCACACTGCAGTGCCATGGGTCCCAGCTCTGGCCTACTTCGCAGAAGGAGCAGGCACCTGCCAGCATACCGCCATATCCTCCCTCACGGCCAGGTCTCGTCTTCTGTGCTATAGTGCACGCAAGAGGAGAGCACACGTCCAGATTACTTTCTCCGCCCAGAGGTGGGGTTACTAGTATTTAGGGCAGCTTCACTGACCATGAAGTGCACAAGCATGGTTTTTTATACCTGATAACCTCTGCTGAAACTTCCAGCTGCTCTGCCCTGCTGTGTACTGGACTTTTGCCAATTAACCCCTGCATTGCCTGACCATGAATCTGCCTGCCGTCATCTGTAAATTCGTCTTGACCACTGACCTTGCCTGACTACGAGTTCGCCTGAACCAGTATACCATATTATTCTGAACTTTGTTTTGCCTTTGTTTCAAGTGACTTTTGTTCACCTTCTGCCAGTAAAGATCATCTGTTCCGTTACTCTGCCTCTGTTGGACTCTGTACACACTCCTGCAGTTAGCTGCTTTCTGGGTGACTGGTATAAACACCGGTATCCTGACTCTGGGAGTCAGCAATATTGGGCTAATTCCTAGTCCACTATCAGCTGACCCAGAGGATCCACATCCTCTGGTTGTGACAGAGATGCCTTGAAACATATTTTGGTCAAATATTTTAAATGTTTTCACTAAGATTTCAGATGCTATCAGTCCTCTTAATGGCAAAATGTGTTGTACAGTTTTGCAATTATTTCAATGAAAAAAAAATACTAGCCTGTGAATCTGTCGGGGTAGGGAGCAGTAATCCTTAACTACCCGTCCCACTGTCCCTACCTACTTGCATGACCTGCCCTAAGTATCAGCCCAAAAGTGGTCAACAGTCCTTTCCTAAATAAGTGCGAGGGCTTACATGGAAGGGAAAACAAAGGAGGACAGGTCAAGTGACAGGTCAGCAACACAAAATACAACTAGGTGGAACAGCTTAAATGGGACAACCAGAGTGAGAAATCAAACTTGAGCAGGAACCATGAATCAGAATCCAAAAACATGCCAAAGTCAGTACCAGGAGAACAAACAAGACAAAGACACAACCCAATCTCAGAGATAATACCAAGCCAAAAGTAAATACCATCACTTCAGGGTACAAAAAACATCAGTCAAAAGTGAGAATTAAAGTCCAGAACTGAGGTAAGAAATCCAGTCGAATCATTCCAGAAATACAGGCTAGTGAGGTGATTCAAGAATAACACCATTCACACGCAACTTGTGGTTAGTGGGTTGCTGTTTAAATAGGCTGCGCAGCTTCCTGGTCACATGACCAGTGTCATCTCGCCGGACATGCATGCAGCCTCCAACTGGCCAGTGCTCCTACACAGGAAAACCCAGCCAGGTTACCCTGACGACTGGATGCTAGAGGTGCTGGTGTTGTTGCCTGCAAAGAAGTGCAAGTTCTGGCTCTGAAATGGACTGGAAGCATGGTATGGTAGGTAGTCATGCAAGCACTTCTTGGCATCTCTATCCATCACACCACGAGATTCAGCAGGAGGAGAAAAACATGTCACTTGAACCTGGACAGTTAAGTTTGTTACATGGTCATTGGTGTATTTACTGTAGGCCTCAGTGTGCACTGCAAGTGTTACTATAAAATTTCAGATGTGTAGTATATATTCATTATGGGGAAGTAAAGAAGCAAATAATTAGATTTTTTTACTGCAGTAAACTAATTATTGATTAACTTATCTAGTAAATTTCAAATTAGAACACAGACTCTTTTAAAAATGTTATAGCTACTCATTTGTCACACTTTCTTGGAGGTTTTTATTAGCGTATTTTTTTAATACTATTTATTTTGTTATGATTCAGAAGTAAACACTCTATTCTATCAAGCATACATTTAAAATATATTTTATTAGATTACAGAAACAATAATGGTCACTTTGTTCCATCAGATGTACGTTGCCTGCATTAAATTAGAATGTTGAAAACAGTTATTTTGTGCTACATACTGTGCAATTTCTAAATTGTTCCAAATCTTCCTTCTACTTACAAGGTATATCTTTTGTCAAAGCCAAGAAGCTTACATGGGGTTTAAAAATATGCAAAATTTGAAGTAAGATGTATGTGATAAACAGCATCTGGTGATGTACAATTATAACACAGCTGAAAAAAAAAAGATAAACCAGCAGTATACGTTACTGAAACAACAGGGGTTTTTAGAAGAGCTGACAGAAATTTAGAGTTCAACTTACAAGTACTACGGGTTTTTATACAAGGCAGAACACATTCACTTATAACAAAGAGTGAAGGTTTTGTTCTTTCTTATATTATTAGATGACTTGTATGGCATCTCTGTGTTCCCCCAGATCACGCAATACAGCAGGGGTCATCAACTTTCAGCACTACAACTAAACTAACACTACAACTCCAAGCATGCACACTTGCTCAGTTGTTCTCATATCTACCATAGAAGTCAATGGAGCATTATGGAAATAATAATCAGAACAGCAGCAAGATGCTGAGTCCTGTAAACATAGGAGGATCAAAACCCTGGGTGGCGGCTAGTTTTTTTTAATTACTTTATTATTTTCAATTGATGTCATAATGGTGGTGATTAGAGATGGGCGAATTGAAGCTGACAAATGGGAATTTGATCTGAATTTCAGTTTTTATTCGCTTTGCACTGAATCTGAATTTCCTGATGCTTCGTAGTAACGAATCACATTTTTTTTTAACCTAAAATGGTTGCTGCACATGTTCTTACATGAAGTAAGGAACTCTGGGAACGAGGGATCACCCACAATGCCATGCATGCAGCCAACCAGCAGCCAGCCCTGTGATGTCACAGCCCTATAAATAGACTCAGCTATCTTGGATTCTGCCATTCTCCAGTTAACTTAGTGCAGGGAGGTACGTTAGCAGGCGCTAGGGAAAGTGGTAGAGAGTGACGTTCAAACTTATATATTGCGCAATAGAAGTGTAGGGAAAGGATAGGGAGGAAAGTATTGAGGCTGAAAAGGGGTGTTTAGAGCCTGGGTAATATGTACAATCCTATTAGACCTTGGTGCACTGACTGGGGTTCAAAATTACCATGATACAGTTGCTCATTTCAGGTTTGCAATAGATCATACTTTTGTAATTCCGATTATTGGAGTCTTATTAGTCCTTTTGCGCCGCAGTTACATGTAATAAAGCCATTTTTTGGTGTGTATTAGTGGTGATAAAAAGAAAGGGCTTATTAGCCATTGTGTGGTGAAGTGGGAAAATTACAGCCCTTTGTAGCATGTATTAGTGGCAAAAAACATTATTTGGCGTATAGCGCCACAGATACATTAGTAGGAAAAAAAGAAAGGGCTTATTAGCTGCTGTGTGGTGAAGTGTAAAAATTACAGCCCTTTGTAAACGTGTATTAGAAGCAAAAACAGTTTTATTCGGTGTATAGCGCCACAGTTACATGTAGTAAGTAATATTACTTGTGTATTAGTGGTGGAAAGTAAGAAAGGGCTTATTAGCCTTTGTGTGGTTAAGTGAGGGAAATTAAAGCCCTTTTTGGGGTATTTTAATTTCCTTTTTATTTATTTATTTGATCTAACAGTATGTCAGACATACAGTGCCTTGCAAAAGTATTTGGCCCCCTGGAACTTTTCAACCTTTTGCCACATTTCAGGCTTCAAACAAAAAGATATAACATTTAAAATTTTTGGTGAAGAATCAACACTTCACAAATCTGGCCTTTATGGAAGAGTGGCAAGAAGAAAGCCATTTCTCAAAGATATCCATAAAAGGTCTCTTTTACAGTTTGCCACAAGCCACCTGGGAGACACACCAAACATGTGGAAGAAGGTGCTCTGGTCAGATGAAACCAAAATCAAACTTTTTGGAAACAATGCAAAACGATACATTTGGCATAAAAGAAACACAGCTCATCACCCTTGTTAAAGTAACCGACTCCATCTTGTCACGATTATTAATGTAGCTGACGAAGGACATTTCAGTATAAGGTGTGGCACGGAGGTGGTGAGCAACAATACTGGTTTAGGTTGCCAAGGGCTAAAGGCAAGACCACACAAACCACATCCACACATTCCACCATAACCTGCTCGTTCTGTCCTGACATGAGGCTATCATGCCCTGTCATCTGTAATCTGATTGGTCAGTGTCCTATATCATAAATCTTTGATTGGCTTTGTGTTTGTGTATTTGTGTATAAATAAACACTGAGGAAGGGGAAACTTGGACTCGATTGTACATCAACTTTGTGTGTGCTTGATGTCCCCCGGCCGGTGAATTGCTTGAACCTTGACAACTTCATTTTCAGTAGAGGAAGCTACTCTAACAGTATTTGGGGGCTCGTCCAGGATCCCTATCACACCTGCTTGACTGAAGCAAGAAGAGAGCTCCCGAGAGGAAAGGAGAGACATAAAAACTGCGGTGAGTAAGCCCTTGTCTTACTGATTTCTCTCCTCCCCTCTCTGGGTAAGTTCTCTTTTCAGTCTGGGTGGGAAAAGGGGAATCTCAGGGAACTTGTCAAGGTTCATTTGTCTGTCCTCATGTTATTTGTTGTGTTTGAAAGGAGAGTGAATGACAGGAGCGTTTCTGTTGTGATTCCAATACGTGGACCTAGAATAAAGATGAGATAGCATCCAAACGGCATTGTCCAAGGTGTTCCCTCCGGCCCCTGATCTCTGGGTCCACTGAAATCAGATCAGAAGTTGATCCTTGCAGAAGTGACGGGTATCCACTCCTGCCCACGAGTCGGGATAGCACTCCTGCGAGACTGATTTGTGACCGAGTGAGGCGCAAACAGCCAGGAGCGAGAGATAGACAGTACAGGATTCAAGGGAGTGTGAGACTGCTGTGAGATGGTGCATGTGGAGTGAACACAGAACCCTGTCTTCCATGGAGTATGTAATTTAGTGATGAGAGACCCATAATGCTCATATATGTATAGATAAGCCCTGCGATTACTACGTGAAACAGACAATCTGTATAGACCTATGCATATCTGGTCAGTCGGTGGCTGTGTGGGACAGTGATATCTTTTTGTGAATATTCATGGTGGGCTGAGGGTGGCGGTGTGGTTGAACTCATCTCGGGACTCTCTTGGCAGTGGTGACTCGGTGGGGTACTGTTGTAAGGCATACGGACCAGTGTTAAGGAATCCAGTCCTCCAAAAGGGGCAGGGAGGTCCCTAGGAAAATTGATCCCACGAGTAGGCGTAGCTACCCTATCAGGAGGGGATCATGGGCTCACAAAATAGCAGAAGGACTCGGTGAACTAAGGTAAATTCAGTCCCAAGGAGTGAATGCTATGGATTTGGATTAAGGAAACTTAAGTAATAGCAAAAAGACTCAGGTGGGTGAACTGCAGGTAAGTAAGTCCCAGGGAGTAAATGCTATGGATCGTAAGGGAGGATTGGCAGTGGAAGGTATAAAGGAGGTGATAAAGAGGTGAAAATGACCAGGTGAAAAATTGTGAGGGTTCCATTAGAAAGAAAGGAAAGGGATAGAAAAAGAAAAAAGTGAAGGATAAAGGTGAAAGCATTGCTAGAGGTGTCTGAGTAAGCGAAAAGTAGAAGGGGTAAGAAGGTAGAGGAGAGGTAATGTATGTGGTAGAGTAGTAAGGCTCTGATGATGAGCACCTTGCCGCCGCCTGGGAATCCCATTAACCTTCCACAAATAATTGCAGTTCAACCACAGGCCCCACTGTCTCCTTCTGCTCCCATTATATAACTTCTTCCAGTCACTGTCACACCATAGCCACCGATCAGCTACAATAGCCTGTCTTGAGAGCCAATTGCTCCAATCTAACCCTCCCCCCCTTTACTATCTCCCAGCTATTCAGAGGTATCCCAATCTGCCATGCCTGCCACCCTGCATCCTCCAGGGTTTCCCCACCCCCCCCACACACCCATCCTTCTCTAATAGTTGCAAATATAAGAAAGGACATACTCTCCCAGGCTAGCACCAAATATCTGTCTGCTGCAGGACTCACTGAATATGAAGTAGCCTTTCTCACCCCTCCAAATATAACTATCGGTGCTAAGCAGTTCTGAACCCAGCTACATTACGTTCACTGGGTCCAGAAGAGGGGAGTGAAGAATGGGCAGAGCGAATAGAAAACAAGTATGACGAGGGCAGAGATGTACAAATGAGATGTACAACTGGGGTGCTATAGGAGTCGGAAGAGGGGGGCACCATGAGAAATGTGCCCATTTAGTGACTCAGATGACTTACATCACGGTTTTGAACAAATGAAAACAGAAACTAAAGAACTAGACAATGCGACAGATAGTCCAATACCTAATGCAGATCTTGAGCTTTTTGTAGATCCCAGTACTACCCTGAAGGAGAACCATGGACAGGATTTGCTGTCACCACCTTACATGAAGTACTGCTTCAAGAACCACTTCCCCCTGAGATGTCAGCACAGGCGGTGGAGTTGAAGGCACTCACTGCAGCGTGTATGATGGCGGAAGGACAGGTCACTGACATTCATTAACGCCAGGTATGTTTTTGGCATAACACATGATTATCAACCCATTTGGAAAAGTAGAAACTTTGCTGAATCCTCAGGTTAACACCGAAGAAAGCCCAATTGTTCAGGGCCTTGCAGTTGCCAACAAAGGTTGCTGTTATCAAAGTGTAGGCGCACAAGAAGGATACCTCTGCAGAAGCAAGGGAAAACTGCAGGGCTGATGAAGTAGTAAAGGCTGCCGCTCTACTTCCCCTTCCCATAATGGCAGAGTGCCACTTTACAGCAGCAATAGGGAAGGTGGATAAGTCATTGCTGGCCCAAATGCACAACTAGGCTTCCAATGAGGAAATGAGGGGATGGAAGGGAAAAGGGGCTGAGAAGAGGCAATAAGAAATCTCGGTAGTAGAGAACAAACTTTGCCTACCCTAAGCCCTCTACCCCATGATGACACGTGGACCCATAAATGCTTTAAAGGAAGCCATGGTGAGTTTAGTAGGTAATTTCTAGATTGCCCCGGGATTCAGCAATATGGCTACGTGCTTTGTTCAGGCCTGCCTGATCTATGCTCTGTCATAACACTGGAAAGGTGATTAAGAGTTCCTCTAAGCTCACCAAAAACCATCATACCCGTTCCAGCGACTGCAGACAGATTTCATCCAACTACCAAAGGTGGGACAGTATGAGTTTGTGCTTGTCTGTGTGGATCTCTTCTCAGGCTGGCCAGAAGCACGGTCTGTTATCAAGGTGACTGCAAGGACCGTGTCCAAGAAGCTCCTCTACTGGTATGTAGGTATGGTAAACTATACAAAGTGATAGAGAGACACACCTCCCAGCAGTAGGACAGGACATACTAGGAGCATTGGAGACAGAACAGGCTCACACACCTTATATCATCCAAGCTGAAGCTCAAGATTCAGAAGGCAGTGGCAGAGAATAAAAAACCCTGAACTGAATGTCTCCCTATTGCACCCTACAACAGGAACTTATCCATATATATGTCACAGAGTACAGTGATTCCTCAATATACATTGGCCACGGGATACAATATTTTCAACATACAATGGTCGTCCTGGAACCAATTGATATTGCAACTTGAGGACTACTGTAGATGTTACTTTTTCCAGATCCTTATTCTTTACCCCAGCCCCATTACCCAAAGTATTCTATGTGTGTATTAGTGTCTATGCATTGACCCTCATAGCAATCATCAGCCTTGCTAGGTATTCTGTGTTTTGTGCATTTTAATAGGGGACATTTCTTGTTATCGTTTATTGTTATTTTTGTATGTTCTATAAAATGTGTTTTGTGTATTACCAACAAATCATCTCACCTAATCATGTCCATGTTTTTTCCTCGAGGCCTATAAATAATTACAACGGAACAGGTCTGAAAGGTCTACAGCTCACTCAACCTATGCACAAGCCAATCATCCCCACTCCCTTCACCCAGAACAACAACAGAAGATGCCCTGTGTGTGACGGATGGAACCTGAACATTCTAAATATTTGTGTCTATTGCAGAAACCCCTCATTATCATCGCCCAGTTAATAGTAGGGCGATTAAGGCATAACTAGGCCAGTGCAAGGTTGCAGAGGTTCCAGAGTCCCACCATCAGGGGCTGCTGGGATCATACAGATGTGTCCACAATTAACTGATCACTTATCTCAACGTCCTGAGATGTGTGTCACGAAATGACGTTATAACTAAATTGGATAAATTGTAATACAACTTTCAGACACCAGGTGGCGCATGGTGCTACTAGCTATACAACGTTCAGGCACAAGGTGGCCCATTGTTTTACTAGCTAATACCTGAACTTAAAGTATTCACTTCTTACATTTAACATATATAGAAAAATATATTGTATACATTAAACAAATCCCTTCAAAGGATTTTGTTTTTTAGTGTGCAATGATTATCATATATTTAGACCCATGCCATTGTTCACCACAAGTCTATATGCTGTATGCCATGAGTTAGGTACACTTGGTGTCAGTATACAGTGCTAGTCTAGTATTATATTTGTTATATGCAAAATAGCACACACCAACCACAGTACTATGCATAGATTATTATATACTTTTAACAGTCCCATTACATGTTACAATATACATAATACAATTCAGGGTGTCAGTATATACCTCAATGACATTTATTATTCCTTAATGATTATCCAATGATCTGTGTATCTAATCCTATCATGTGTGATACTGTCTGCTGAACTGTGTATCTAATCCTATTCTAGGTGACAGCGTCTGCTAAACTGTGTATCCAATCCTATCATGTGCAATACCGTCTGCTGATTTCTGTATCTAATCCTATCATGTGTGTTACTGTTTGCAGAGTTGTGTATCCAATCCTATCATGTGTGATACTATCTGCAGGTTTGTGTATCTAAGCCTAGTGTGTATGATACTGCCTGTTAAGTTGTGTATTTAATCTTATCATGTGTGATACTGTCTGCTAAGATGGGCATCTAATCCTATTCTGGGTGACAGCATCTGCTAAGTTGTGTATCTAATCATATACTGTGTGATACTGTCTGCTGAACTGTGTATCTAATCCTATTCTGGGTGACAGCGTCTGCTAAGCTGTGTATCTAATCCTATCATGTGTGATACTGCCTGAATATCAGTGTATCTAATCCTATCATGTGTGATACTGTCTGCTAAGTTGTGTATCTAATCCTATCATGTGTGATACTGTCTTCTGAGCTGTGCATCTATTCCTATCATGTGTGATACTGTCTGCTGAGCTGCGTATCTAATCCTATCATGTGTGATACAGTTTGCAGAGTTGTGTATCTAATCCTATCATGTGTGATACTGTTTGCAGAGCCCCTGTATCTAATCCTATCATGTGTGATACTATCTGCAGAATTGCGTATCTAAGCCTATTGTGTGTGATACTGCCTGCTAATTTGTGTATCTAATCCTATCATGTGTGATACTGTCTTCTGATCTGTGCATCTATTCCTATCATGTGTGATACTGTCTGCTGAGCTGTGTATCTAATCCTATTATGTGTGATACTGTTTGCAGAGTTGTGTATCTAATCCCATCATGTGTGATACTGTTTGCTGAACTCTGTATCTAATTCTATTAGGTGTGATACTGTCTGCTGAGCTGTGTATCTAATCCTACCTTGTGTGATAGTTTTCTGCTGACCTGTGTATCTAATTCTATTAGGTGTGATACTGTATTTGAAGCTATTGTGTTTATCTCTATAGAGTGTGATACCGATAGAGATAAGGAGCTTTCCTTTGTGTAAATACTGTACACTCAGCCACTGCTCAGATAAGAGAGGTGGGGGAGGTGCTCATGTATTTCAGTCCCTGTATTTCCCTGTCTTGTGGATGAGGCCTGATTACCAGTTAAGTAAGGCTTCTTTCACATTAGCGGCAGCACGGATCCGGCAGGTTTTCTGGATGAGGATTTGAAGCAGACCTGTCTGCAGAAATGGATTGGAAAGGAATTAGGCTTCTTTCACATGAGCGTGACTGATTGGCTCAGGGTGCATTCAGGGTACGTTCAGGAAAAACGCACCATTTTGCAAGCAAGTTCAGTCAGTTTTGTCTGTGATTGCGTTCAGTTGTTCAGTTTTTTCCGCGCGGGTGCAATGTGTTTTGATGCGTTTTTCACGTGCGTGATAAAAAACCGATGGTTTACAAAAAAACATCTCTTAGCAACCATCAGTGAAAAACGCATTGTATCTGCATTTGCTTTAGGATGCATTGCGTTTTTCACTGAAGCCCCATTCACTTCTATGGGACCAGGGCTGCGTGAAAAACGCAGAATATAGAACATACTGCGTTTTTCACGCAACGCAGAACTGATGCGTGAAAAAAAAACGCTCATGTACACAGATCCATTGAAATGAATGGGTCAGGATTCACTGCGGGTGCTATGCGCTCACGTCACGCATTGCACGCACGCGGAAAACTCGCTCGTGTGAAAGGGGCCTTAGGCCTCTTTCACACGAGCATCATGGATTCAGTCCGGATGCGTTCAGGGTGTGTTCTGGAAAATCCACATGCATCCGCACCAATCCGCATGCAATCACGTACGGTCGTTCAGTTTTTTCCATGGGGGTGCGATGTGTTTTGATGCGTTTTTCACGCGCATGATAAAAAACTGAATGTTTACAAACAACATCTCTAAGCAACCATCAGTGAATCACGCACTGAATCACGAATCACTTGCGTGCGGATGCAATGCGTGGTTCACGCAATCCCATTCACTTCAATGGGGCCAGGGCTGCGTGAAAAACGCAGAATATAGAACAGTCTGCAATTTTCACGCAACGGCGAACTGATGCGTGAAAAACATCGCTCATGTGAAAAGCCGCATTGAAATGAATGGGTCAGGATTCAGTGCGGGTGCTATGCGTTCGCATCACGCACTGCACCCGCGCGGAAATCTCCGTGTGAAAGGGGCCTTAGGCTTCTTTCACACCAGCATTTTTGCTGGATCCGGCAGGGTTCAGTAATAACGCTTCCGTTACTGATAATACAACCGTCTGCATCCGTTATGAACTGATCCGTCATTAACTCCATTGAAAGTCAATGGAGGACGGATCCGGTTTCTATTGTGTCAGACAGAACGGATCCGTCCCCATGGACCTGCATTGTGGGTCATGACGTTTTGCTCCAGATCCCCAGGATGGAAAGCAAAATACAACCTGCTGCGGTTTGCTCTGCGGACGCAACTAAACTGAACGGAATTAGAGATGAGCAAGTACTAAAATGCTCGGGTGCTCGTTATTCGAGACAAATTTTTCCCGATACTCGGGTGCTCGTTTCGAGTAACGAACCCCATTGAAGTCAATGGGAGACTCGAGCATTTTTGCGGGGGACCAAAGCTCTTCACAGGGAAGTTTGCCTGAAAACCTGGAAACCTCAGAAAATGATGGAAACACCACGGAAATGGACAGGAAACAGCAGGGGCAGCATGCATGGATGCCTCTGAGGCTGCTTAATCCCACCATTACCCCAAATCCTCAGGCAACAGCCTGGTGGTTACCCTCATGGCAATTGTGCTCACCCAGACCAAGAAAGGCGAGGCAAATACCCATCACATGTTAGGGAAGCACCCAACTAGGTGCAACAAAGGTCCATCACCGCCTGCAGGTGATACCACTGCTCATGCTGGCACTGCAGCTAAAATCAAGTTTAGTATCTGTTCTTATCTGTTGCTGTGCCTGCTGGTGGTATAGTGGTGAGCATAGCTACTTTCCAAGCAGTTGATCTGGGTTCGGTTCCGGTATATCGCAGGAGGCAATTCAGAATCAGTACAATATCTAATACGTCCCCCTACCCAGGAAAATTGTTTGGAGAGAGGGCATGTAGGTGGGGGGGAAGGAGGTTTCACTGGAAGAGCCAGAGGAGTGCCCCCTGGGCTAGCGTGTGTGGTGGTGACAACAGCCAGATGGATTTGGGAAAACTGTTGCTTTAACCCGTATGGTATCAATTCTTCTCAGTTTAATACCGTATACGTCCCCTATCTTGGGACCCTATATTTAATGGATTTTTCGAACACGGAAAACGGAAAAAGAGCTTGCTCTGGCCAGGGGAGTGTCTTTCCCACTGCAGCTAAGGGGACGTGTACATGCTCTGCCTATCACAGGTCAGGAGGCAGATAAAAGAAGAACAAAAAACAAACATGAGTGCAACTTCTGATACGTCCCCTATCCGGCTAAATTGTTTGTAGAGTGGGCCTGTAGGTGGGGGGCAGGCTGGGGCAAGGAGGTTTCGGTGGAAGAGCCAGAGGAGTGCCCCCTGGGCTAGCGTGTGTGGTGGTGACAACAGCCGGAATGCATTTGGAAATGCTCTAGCATCAGCCGGTGCAGTATCGATTCTTCTCAGTTTAATACCGTATACGTCCCCTATCTTGGACCCTATATTTAATGGATATTTCGAACACGGAAAAGGGAAAAAAAGCTTGCTCTGGCCAGGGGAGTGTCTTTCCCACTGCAGCTAAGGGGACGTGTACATGCTCTGCCTATCACAAGTCAGGAGGCAGATAAAAGAAGAACAAAACAAACATGAGTACAACTTCGGATACGTCCCCTATCCGGCTAAATTGTTTGTAGAGTGGGCCTGTAGGTGGGGGGGGCAGGGTGGGGCAAGGAGGTTTCGCTGGAAGAGCCAGAGAAGTGCCCCTGGGCTAGCGTGTGTGGTGGTGACAACAGCCAGAATGGATTTTTGAAAACTGTTGCATCAAGCGGTACAGTCGTAAATTATGAACTTGATCAAGTGTAGCATGTGTTCTCTGTATTCTTCTCAGTTTAATACCGTATATGGCAGCTATCCGGAAAAATAGTTTGGAGAGAGAGAAAGATAGGAAAAAGACGTCAATTGTTTGGAGAGTGGGCCTGTAGGTGGGGGGGCAGGCTGGGGCAAGGAGGTTTCGGTGGAAGAGCCAGAGGAGTGCCCCCTGGGCTAGCGTGTGTGTTGGTGACAACAGCCGGATGTATTTAGAATGACGACGCAGGACCCCAACTTAAAAATTTAGCATCAACCGGTTCAGTCGTAAATTATGAGATTGATCAAGTGTGGCATGACTTTTTAGATGGAGATTGCATGTGGTCACGTACTCCCTGGAACCCCATAGTCACCCCTTCTCTGATGTGCTAGCCCAGAACATTCTCTGCCCCAATTCGCAAGACCTTTTGCTGTTTCCGTGTGCTGACAGTGTGGATTTACCAGTGTTGTCTGAGGAGGTGGTGGACAATGGCAAGACACAGGTGTCGGGGGGGTGAGGTAGTTGTATGGGAAGCAAGTTACAGAGGGGACTCCTTGGGGGGGACTTTCTCATGATGGGACAGATTCAACTTGGGTGGATCAGGCACATTAACAGATGAATTTTTTGGGGGGTTTATTTGACTTTTATTTAGCAAAAATAACCACAGAGATATTTATTCGTTATCTTCTCTGCGCAGTCTGGCGTTGGGGTTCCTCACTTTGATGGCGAGCTGTGCCGCTCTCTCCACAATGGTCTGTAGCTTCTTAGATGGAGACTTTGGCAGCGATTTCAGTACAGAAGGACTTGTTGCTCATCCACAGAACCTCGTCCTCCATGACATTGTGGACAAGGAATTTGCGGGTGGACCAGGAATTTGCAGGACCCTGTGAGCAGCATGTGTTTGGTCTTCTACTTGCTACCGTATCCAATGTTTGGCAATATAGATTCGCAAGTAATATTATTTTTCACACCTATCCCAAAAATAAAAATGCATGCAGTATGCGCAAATAAAACTTGGAACTGGAATTGGAGAGAGGGCCTGTAGGTGGGGGAGCAGGCTGGGGGAAGGAGGTTTCGCTGGAAGAGCCAGAGGAGTGCCCCCTGGGGCTAGCGTGTGTGGTGGTGACAACAGCCGGATGTATTTAGAATGACAACGCAGGACCCCAACTTAAAAATTTAGCATCAACCGGTACAGTCGTAAATTATGAGATTGATCAAGTGTGGCATGACTTTTTAGATGGAGATTTCATGTGGTCACGTACTCCCTGGAACCCCATAGTCACCCCCTTCTCTGATGTGCTAGCCAGAACATTCTCTGCCCCAATTCGCAAGACCTTTTGCAGTCTCAGTGTGCTGACAGTGTGGATTTCCAGTGTTGTCTGAGGAGGTGGTGGACAATGGGGAGACACAGGTGACGGGGGGTGAGGTAGTTGTATGGGAAGCAAGTTACATTGGGGACTCCTTGGGGGGGACTTTCTCATGATGGGACAGACTTCAACTTGGGTGGATCAGGCACATTAACAGATGAATTTTTGGGGGGTTTATTTGACTTTTATTTAGCAAAAATAACCACAGAGATATTTATTCGTTATCTTCTCTGCGCAGTCTGCGTTGGGGTTCCTCACTTTGATGGCGAGCTGTGCCGCTTCTCTCCACAATGGTCTGTGTGT
>ONZH01014804.1:0-43181 GCA_900303285.1 Rhinella marina | reverse complement strand
CCTGTTCTGGTGCAGCACTCGCCTCCGCCTCAGAAGCACTGTCTTCACTCGGCATATCAACCCAGCTTGGGTCAGTCAACTCATCATCATCCGATTCCTCAGTCTGCTCCCCCCTCGGAATTCCTCCCCTAACAACAACTTCACCACTGTCTGACAACCGTATCTCCTCATCGTCTGACACCTCTTTACAAACGTCTTCCACTAACTCAACATTGTCATCATCATCACCCACAGACTGCGACAGTTGGAAAACTTGGGCATCGGGAACGAGGTCAGCAGCAACCTGAGAAGTGGTTTGTGACTCTGGGAAGGGTCCAGAAAACAGTTCCTCAGAGTATGCCGGATCGCATTCCAAATTTTCCTGGGAGGGGGCAGACTGGGGGGAAGGAGGTTGAGGTGGAGGAGCCATAGGAGTGCTCCTAGTGCAGGAACTATGGTAGAACTGAATGACACCCTGTTAACGGTGGCTATTTAGTCTGCGACCCAGACAAATGTCGCACAGAGAATTTTCTGGATTAAGCTGTAGATGATATTGGTAGCAAATGACTTGGTTGTATTGTGTGACGTATAGAAAGTGTCACCTGGACAGTATATACGGATGGGAGCTAGTGTGCTGAACTGTGACACACAGAAAGGTTACACACAGCTGAGTAAAATGGATTTGTATCACTGAACTAAAACAACTGAAAAAATAATTTTTTTTTTAAATTTTGTTTTTTTGGGAACGTGACGTGCAAGAACTATGGTAGAACTGACTGACACCCTGTTAACGGTGGCTATTTAGTCTGCAACCCAAACAAATGTCGCACAGAGAGTTTTCTGGATCAAGCTGTAGATGATATTGGTAGCAAATGACTTGGTTGTATTGTGTGACGTACAGAAAGTGTCACCTGGACAGTATATACGGATGAAAGCTAGTGTGCTGAACTGTGACACACAGAAAGGTTACACACAGCTGAGTAAAATGGATTTGTATCACTGAGCTAAAACAACTGAATAAATATATATTTTTTTAATTTTGTTTTTTTGGGAACGTGACGTGCAAGAACTATGGTAGAACTGACTGACACCCTGTTAACGGTGGCTATTTAGTCTGCATGCCAAACAAATGTCGCACAGAGATTTTTCTGTATCAAGCTGTAGATGATATTGGTAGCAAATGACTTGGTTGTATTGTGTGACGTACAGAAAGTGTCACCTGGACAGTATATACGGATCGGAGCTAGTGTGCTGAACTGTGACACACAGCAAGGTTACACACAGCTGAGTAAAATGGATTTGTATCACTGAGCTAAAACAACTGAAAAAAATAATTTTTTTTTTATCTTTGTTTTATTATATTTTTTTTTTAAATTTTGTTTTTTGGGAACGTGACGTGCAGGAACTATGGTAGAACTGACACCCTGTTAACGGTGGCTATTTAGTCTGCAATCCAAACAAAGGTCGCAAAGAGAGTTTTCTGGATCAAGCTGTAGATGATATTGGTAGCAAATGACTTGGTTGTATTCTGTGACGTACAGAAAGTGTCACCTGGACAGTATATACGGATGGGAGCTAGTGTACTGAACTGTGACACACAGAAAGGTTACACACAGCTGAGTAAAATGGATTTGTATCACTGAGCTAAAACAACTGAAAAAATAAAAAAAATGTATATTTGTTTTTTTATATTTTTTTTAAATTTTGTTTTTTGGGAACGTGACGTGCAGGAACTATGGTAGAACTGACTGACACCCTGTTAACGGTGGCTATTTAGTCTGCGATCCAAACAAATGTCGCACAGAGAGTTTTCTGGATCAAGCTGTAGATGATATTGGTAGCAAATGACTTGGTTGTATTGTGTGACGTACAGAAAGTGTCACCTGGACAGTATATACGGATGGGAGCTAGTGTACTGAACTGTGACACACAGAAAGGTTACACACAGCTGAGTAAAATGGATTTGTATCACTGAGCTAAAACAACTGAAAAAATACATTTTTTTTATATTTGTTTTTTTATATTTTGTTTAAAATTTTGTTTTTTTGGGAACGTGACGTGCAGGAACTATGGTAGAACTGACTGACACCCTGTTAACGGTGGCTATTTAGTCTGCGACCCAGACAAATGTCGCACAGAGAATTTTCTGGATCAAGCTGTAGATGATATTGGTAGCAAATGATTGGTTGTATTGTGTGATGTACAGAAAGTGTCACCTGGACAGTATATACGGATGGGAGCTAGTGTGCTGAACTGTGACACACAGAAAAGTTACACGCAGCTGAGTAAAATGGATTTGTATCACTGAACTAAAACAACTGAAAAAATATATTTTTTTTTATATTTTGTTTTTTTGGGAACGTGACGTGCAGGAACTATGGTAGAACTGACTGACACCCTGTTAACGGTGGCTATTTAGTCTGCGACCCAGACAAATGTCGCACAGAGAGTTTTCTGGATCAAGCTGTAGATGATATTGGTAGCAAATGACTTGGTTGTATTCTGTGACGTACAGAAAGTGTCACCTGGACAGTATATATGGATTGGAGTGAGTGTGCTGAACTGTGACACACAGAATTGTTCCACACTGCTGTGTGCAATGGATTTGTATCACTGAGATAGAACAATAAAAAAAAACAGGGTTAGATATGGCGATAGCTGCACTACTAGTGCCAGCCTGCCAGCCACGCCAGGAGACAAAAAAAACATTTCTTCTAGCCCTTAGAAGGGCTGTTGGGTTCTTTGTGGGTGATTCCTGCCTAACAGAGAACTAAATGAAGGCCCTAAGGCCCCTTTCACACGAGCGGGAGACTCGCATGTCTCCCGCAACGCATCTACAGGGCTGGACTAGGCACTGACAGGGATCG
Source organism: Rhinella marina (assembly GCA_900303285.1). Lineage (NCBI taxonomy): Eukaryota > Metazoa > Chordata > Amphibia > Anura > Bufonidae > Rhinella > Rhinella marina. The sequence goes on along the minus strand of ONZH01014804.1, from coordinate 40,335 downwards.
CATATAATGCTATGCGATCCCTGTCCGTGCCGAGTCCAGCCCTGTAGATGCGTTGCGGGAGACATGCGAGTCTCCCGCTCGTGTGAAAGGGGCCTAACACTGTCCCTGAAAGGCAGCAGTTCTATCCCTAACGACATCCAGATGGCATCTGAGCCGAGCGCCGCGGCCAGTCACTAGTATATTCCAGGGTCACCTGATCAGGCCAGCCAACCCCTGCTATCGACATGTAAGGGCCCCACGTGATGCTGGGTGTACCGAAGAGTCTCCTGGCTTGTGATTGATCTGTTTATAGGCGCCAAAAAAGCACGATGCGGAAGTTGCCATTTCCTCGAGTATGGCGAGATACTCGTCCGAGCAGCGAACACTTACGAGTACCCTAATACTCGAACGAGCACCAAGCTCGGACGAGTATGCTCGCTCATCTCTAGTGTTAATGCTTTGTCTATAATGCTCCAGGCTAAAACTATAGATTTATCCAAACCAACAAATTTGATAAGGAATGTAGCTGATGAGCTTTCAAGCTACAGAAACAATTTTGAAATGACCAAAGAAAGTGCTGTCTCACTAGCAAGCACTTGGAACATTTCTCCACATTTTGAAAACAAACTCCCAAGGTGAAAACTCATTTTGATGAGATTTGTGTTGACCACAGATTGCAAAAGAGAAAGGTTCAAAGTCACAGTTTTTTTTACAACTGCTTAGACATCATCATAAATCAACTAACTAACATATTTAAAGGAATGAATCAGGTTGTGGAGTGCTTTAATATCACTCAGCCAGCAGCTTTGGCCGCCGTATCAGATGAAACTTTGTTTGAAAAAGATATGAAAAAGATCTGTCACCAGAATTTACAGGTCAGCTCCTTAGCTTTAGGTCTGCAACTGAAATTGAAAAGTCCTCCTCTGTGAAAGACCTTGCAGATTTGCTTTTTGTGGATAATCATGCACTGTTATCCCATATGCCTGATGTGTGCATAGCTTTTCTGTTGTTCTGAACTATACCAGTTACTGTGGCTTCTGCAGAAAGGTCCTTTTCAAAACTCAAGTTAATAAAAAATTATTTGAGAAGTACAATATCTGAGCAAAGACTTTCTGACCTTGCTATCCTAAGCATCGAAAATACCAGAGCAAAACAGCTAGACATAGACTACATAATCAACACTTTTACAGAAAGCAAAGCACGTAGACAACAGTTCTGAAATTGAATGTTCACCGTGAGTAATGGGTGACTAAGTGATTCTACTACAGTATTTGCCAGGATTTGAATCGGTTTTAGTCATATATCAAATCTGGCAGAGTGGTTCAATTATTTTATGCATTACAAATTTTCTTTTTTCATTATTCAAGATGCATACCAACCCAGATTACCTGTAAATGCTAACAGTTTTCATTAATTCACCCATTTATGTTACAGGTTGGATTATCGTTTTACTGTTTGAAAGTTTGAAAGTTATCAAAGTTTGTTGACTATGGAAAACCTGAAGCTCTACTGTTGGTTCTGGATGAAAAATGTCACTTGGTTTATATCTGAAAATTCACCAGTAAATACTGTAAGTATTCAGAGTCTAAGGGTGCATTCATACAACCCTATGTATTTTGCAGTCTATTTGACATCCACATTTTGATGTGGACCCATTGACATGTTCTATCCTTTGTAGAATGGAGATATAGATGCGGACAGCACACATATACCATTCGCATTTTGTAGAACTACAATTTGCTGTGTGCACAACAGATATGGCTTTGTGAATGGTCACAAATGGAATAGATATCCTGTGTAAATTTTGTAGTAAAGAAAACTTTTTTTTAAAAGGTTTTGAAATGTTTACTTTGCACAAAACTTGGCAGGACCATTTTTGCGGCGCACAACACCTCATTTTCATCCATGACACTGTAATAAAATAGTTAATCAGTCTGTACATTCTGTGGGTGACAAACACATTTTTGGGGCGCAGAGCACCTCCTTTTCATCCATGACACTGAAATAGAATAGTAAATCAGTCTGGTAATTTTGTGGGTGACAAACCCATTTTTGGGGTTCAAAACACCTCCTTTGCATCTGTGACACTGAAATAGAATACCTAATCAGTCTGTTTATTCTGTGGGTGACATAAATCCATTTTTGGGGGCACAAAACACCTCCTTTACATCCATGACACTGAAATAGAATGGTTAATCAGTCTATTAATTCTGTGGGTGACATAAACCCATTTTTGGAGCACAAAACACTTCCTCTGCATCTTTGACACTGTAATAGAATACCTAACCAGTCTGTTAATTCTGTGGTGGAACGCTTAAAGGGGTTGTCTCACTTCAGTAAGTCGCATTTTTCATGTAGAGAAAGTTAATACAAGCTACTTGAAAGAATCTTCTCAAGAAGAAGTTGTCTCAAGAAGTTTTGTTTTGTTTATCCAGAGACAAGAGCAGCAAGACAGCATTGAAATAAATATAAAAGTCAGACAGAATATAACATGATGTAGATGGAAGTGTGGAGCAGCAGTAGAAAAATGGCAGTGATGAGTGTGTGTCCCAAAACAAAGGAACTATTAGTATGATAATATAGGTTTGCCGCAGTGTACCGCAATCCATAGGAGTGAATGGTGACACACCTAAATTACATCATTGCATCAGTATTATACATAACATGTGAGCTCACAGATACTTTACTATTCATAACCATTGACGTATATAAGTTGCACCTCCAACATCAAATGCATCAGGAAGACTTGCGCCTCCTTACGCCTCATGATACTTAATTGGCTAAAACAGGTATGAGAATGAATATCTAATGTATCTTTAACCTTTGATTCCATTATCCTTGAAAGTGTTTGTTTGCCATAAACTAATGAAGCTGACCACTAACCAAGTATCTAAAAGACGCTATGAAGGACATAAATATGTCACTAAGACTCCATGATCTCATAACTAGCTCTTTCTAAACAGAAAACATATGTATTAGGGCTTGTTCACACATCAGTTATTTGATCAGTTATTTTCATCAGTTATTGTGAGACAAAACCAAGAGTGGAGCCTCCACAGAAATCAGGTATAATGAAAAGATCTGCACCTGTTCTGTGTGTTTGACCCACACCTGGTTTTGGCTCACAATAACTGATGGAAATAACTGATCAAAAAACTGACGTGTGAACAAGACCTTAATTGATCACCTACGGACCTCTGTTTTCTTAGCAACAGTACATCAGTATTCAAGGTGACTCTTTAGCTAAGCTTTAAGATAGAAATCAAACATTTCTGACTAAGACAACATGGTGGACCATCAGATCTAATCCTGATTTTCCAACACTAATATATTGTTATTATCCATATTGCTTCCTTTGCTGGCTGGATTCATTTTTCCATCACTTTATACACTGCTTGTTTCCATGGTTACAGACCACCCTGCAATACATCAGTGGAGGTCGTGCTTGAACGCTATAGGAAAAAGCATCAGCCTTTCTGGTGGCTGGGACCATGGGAGTGCACATAAGCTAGTGTTTTTTCCTGTATTGTGCAAGCACGACCACCACGGATGGATTGCAGGGTGGTCTTAACCATGGAATGAGCACTGTATAATGAGATAGAAAAATGAATCCAGCCAGCAAAGGAAGTAATATGGACAATAACAATACATTAGTACGTGCATTGTATTAACTTTATCTACATGATAAATGCCACTTACTTAAGTAAGACAACCCCTTTAAATGCTCCATGGCAAGGTGCTTTTTAACGCCTTCAAACATGCCTTTATACAAAGCTATGTGTGTCAGTGTCACTCTGACATTATTTTCTACTGATGTATTTCATCCCTGAACTTAAGGAGGGGGGATGGGCGAGGGAAAATGAAAAAATCTGTTTTTTAGAGGACTAGAGGGGGTTATAAACCAATTTCCAGGGCAATTCGATTCAGACACAACCAAGCTTTTTGAAAAATTTGGCAAATGCGAAACAAACCAAATTTTGGAAGATTTGCTCATCTCTAGTGAACACATTTAGTTACTAAAGTATATTACAAAATAATTCTAATCACTTCCCCTACACATTAAAAAGTATTGATGTGACTGTTACACTTTAAATGAATAATTCAATCTGAAATCTTCCTCCTGTGTCTCTAGCATAGAGATAGATTGGGACTGGAGGTAGTAGGTAGCATTAAATATAATCATCTGTGTGTAGGGATAACACATCTGAGAATTACAGTATACCCTAAAAGGTGAAGAGATATATTATTAGAGACTAAATATGGCTGAGGATTAAAGGGATTGGCCACTTTCTGGTTAGTATTGATGCCATGTGTTTGTACAATGATTATATGGCACTAATTGATATAGCCTTTGTTGCAATACTGTGCTATTGTCTGTAGACTTGTTTACCAAGTCTATTGTGCTGTCTTGTTCATAAAATGGCTGCTGATGGAGGGTCATGTAACCAGGCAGATCACCCCCATGAGATGTCCCCTACATTCTAATACACTGTATCTACCGTCTGTACTTGCACTGTTGGAGGTTTAGTGAAGGTGTGGTGTGTTAGAATGGAGAGACTGAGTCAGTGGTGTACCTCTAATAGAGGTAGACCAAGTATGTGCTATGGGCCCCTGAAGGAAGGGGACCCGGCCCTGCATGAAAGCCCTGGCCCCAATTACACTTACATAGCTAGCTGTGAAAACCTACAATAATAGTCTGGGCATGCAGGGAGTTATAGTTCTCTTCTCTTACAATTTCCACTAATGCTATATAATAACAGTCTGGTAATGCTCGGAGTTGTAGTTTTCTCCTTTTATACCCTTTCCTTGTAATGTCAACTTGTGTTCTATAATAACAGCCTGGACATGCTGGGAGTTGTAGTTCTCTGGTCTTTTACCCCTCCATGCATTACTCCAGAAGACTGTTATGGCAGAGAACAACCCCATTGAAACCAGAGAGCTCCAGCTCTGACAGAACAGTTTGCTGGAACTACTGCCGGCAGTGTGAAGCAGGCCTAAACTGCTCATGATGAGACTTGTAGTTCTCTTATCATTATTACTAGGTATGAGTGAATTTGTTGAAAATTCGATTTGGCTGATTCGACGAATTTTACAAAAAAATTCGCTTCGTGACGAATTACTTCGCCACGAAGCGCATTTTTTTGTAAGTAGTGGGTGCAATGACAGGGAGCGGCGATAACGCCGCCCCCGTCATTGTACCCCTCAGATGCCGCGTTCATACATGATCGCGGCATCTGAGTGTAAAAACAGTGTAAAATAAACTTACCAAAAATAAACTTACCTCCTCCATTTGCTCGCGACAGGCCGGCCGCCGCCATCTTGCTTGAAGATCTGGAGCGAAATCTCGCTCGACGCGAGATTACGTCATCACGCCGGCCGGCGTGGTGATGTCATACGTCACTACGCGCGGGATTTCGCCCGGGATCTTCAATCAAGATGGCAGCTGGCGGCCCGTCGCGAGCAAATGGAGGAGGTAAGTATGGATTTTTTTGTTTTTTACCTTATTTCAGGATAAATCGATTCGCTCACACGAAGCACAAGGAAATGCGGCTTCTAGGCGAATCGAATTTATCCTGAAATTCGGATCGAATTCCACTTCGTGGGATTCGATTCGTTCATCTCTAATTATTACAGCTGAGCTGTATATTAGGCTTTGTTCAGATCTGTGCTAGTGACATTCACTGTTCTGCTCAGTCATAGGAGCACAACAACGAAAATCAAGGTAGTGCCAGATCTTACATAACTGGACATAGGGGCCCAATTGAGATTCTTGCTATGGGGCCTAATGATTTTTATGATTTTTATCTGGATATAGGGGCCCAATTGAGATTCTTGCTATGGGCCCTAATGATTTTTATGTACGCCTCTGGGCTGAGTAATCAAAATCAGTGGCTATATTATGCACAAGAATAGGATTCAATTAAAATAGACAATTAATTAAATCCTAATAAAGATTAGTTTTAATTCAGCGCTGCACCAATACCGTGATATTCCTTAAATCAAAGGACGTACACTCTTTCCTTATTAATTAGTCCGTGATTATATTATGCACAAGACATCTATGCAGGCAGCACAGAAGATTTGCCTAACTATAGGGCATGGCTTATGAAATATAGCAAACATCTCATAACATCAAGAAAGACTATATTAGTAAGTGCCATATAGTTATCTTACATGCACATTTATCACAAGTAGCCTGAAATTGGCCACGACGAGACTAGATGGGACTAAAACTGGCCCTGTTTATGGGAACAACCTAGCCTGTTCTGCATAACTTCCTTTCACCACAATGGGAGTTATAGAGACAGCAGAGCCCCATCCAGCTTGACTTTTTTTGTGAGCCCATCTACCTGGGGCTGGTACTTAGTCCAGTCTAGGCATGGAATGGGACTTTCTAGGAATGTATAAGTTAGAAGGCCTTCAATCAACATGTCCTCTTTGGGAGGACTTCTAATTGGTTTCAGAGTGTGCAATGTTCCAATTCCTGCAGCAGATCTTTTAGGAAATGTAACACTCACTGTTAGGTTTCCTACAGATTAAAGCTGATGGTTGGGGGGCTGAGCCTCAGAACATCTTTTTATCTGCATTTTGTCAAGGAACCTTCAAACAAACAGGGATTGTTCAAAGTGTATATCTCAGTAAATTAAAACATAGTAACCTAGTTTATATGGTTGAAAAAAGACGTACGTCCATCCAGTCCAGCCCATTATCCTCCAAAGTTTATCTAGAGGAAGGTAAAACACCTCATGAGGTAGAAGCCAATTTCTCTAATTTTATGGGAAATAATTCCCTCTTGACTCAATCTGACAATCAGAAAAACTCCATGGATCAACAACCCCTCGCCAGGTTTCTGGTGACTATAACCTGTAATATGATTTTGTAGGCCCCTCTTGAACTCTTTTAGTGAGTTCACAACCTCTTCTATGTTTGTATAGAAACCTTTTTCTTCTAGACGCAGAGGATGTCCCCTCGTCACAGTCACAGTCCTGGGGATAAATAGATCATGGGAGAGATCTCTGTACTGACCTCTGATATATTTATACAAAGTTATTAGATCTCCCTCAGTCGTCTTTTTTGTATACTACATAACCCTATTTTTAGTTAAGATGGATTATTATCATTATTATTATTATTATTATTATTATTATTATTAACAACATCAACTGTACAGAGTTATAGGAGTATAGAAATTGCAAAGGCTCCTCTGCCATAAAGAACACCAGTATTAGAAATGACACATAATAGGTGGGGGACAGATTTTCCGCTGGGGCAAAGGAGCATCAGGTTATGCCTCTAAATGATAAAATACAACTAGTTATTATTACATTATAACAGCAATAATAATGCTTTATTTACCATTGCTAGGATTACTATATTTATTAATACATAGTAATTATTACTATATTTATAATATATCCTAATGTTATTGATCTTAGAACGTAAAAAAAAAAACATTAGATCCATTATGAAATTCTTTCATATTATTTTGATTCCAAAGCAAACAAAATTGATTACCACGGAATTCATAATTTTCATAAATATTGACAATACATACATCCTTGTAACAAAGTAATGGCACAGTGACAATATTTTATATTGTGCCAATCAGCAAATAAGGAAAATGACAAGATCACCCTCAAGCATTATCCTACATGTATATAAGGACAGCACATCATACAACAATTTCAAAGCAGCTTTATCTTTTTTCATTGAAGAGCTTGCCAACTATAACTGCATTATGAAAATTGCAATCATCTTTCTTTGCCTGGGCATTGCCAGTTTCATTGGTAAGTTTCTATACTGGTAACATTTTGTTACAAAATTTGACTAATTAAATGCCTTGTGATATCCACAATACTCAATTTATATGATAAATTAATCTGTATTTCAAGAGCTTTTCAATAATGATTATATATTAATTTCTGCAGTGCATGGTGTCCTATGAGTAAGGAGAATCAAATATTCTAGCAAAAAAAAAGGAATATACGTAACACAAACATTGTTTTCCTCTTGTACTGAGAGTTGTCAAGCCTTGTGGTAGAGACTTATCAAATGAAAATGTATGTTTATTATTAAAATAAGTAAAATGGTTCAATTAAAAAATCCTAATTCACAGATTATTATTGTTTCCTTTATCTGTGTTTTTATGTTCTACTCATTAACCTTTGGACAGAGAGATACAGTAATGGCATACACAATTTCTACATTATTTCTCCACTCATCTATGCAGTCAGTTTGAATTCTGATCTAGTTGCAGTTCAGTACAGCAGCAGATTTTAACAGTGAAAATCACTACATCCACTACAAGAAACCACAAACGTATTTCTTGCAGTAGAGCCTAGATTCCCTATCAGTATGTTTTTGGTGTGTGGGAAGAAAAAGGAATACCAGAAGAAACTCACACAAACATGGGGAGAATATACCAACGACATGTACTTGTTGGCCTTGATGCCCGTGATGTGAACATAGTCCTGCCAATTTACTGGTCACTAGTCAGACCACACATGGAGTACTGTGTACAGTTCTGGGCTCCTGTGAACAAGGCAGACATAGCAGAGCTGGAGAGGGTTCAGAGGAGGAAGGCAACCAAAGTAATAACTGGAATGGGTGGACTACAGTACCCAGAAAGATGATCAAAATTAGGGTTATTTACTTTAGAAAAAGGGGTGATCTAATAACTACGTATAAATATATCACAGATTCAGTACAGAGATCTCTCCCATCATCTATATATCCCCGGGACTGAGAAAGAAGGTTTCTACACAAACATAGAAAAGGATTCTTTACAGTAAGAGCAGTGAGACTATGGAACTCTCTACCTGGGGAGATGGTGATGGTGAACTCACTGAAAGAGTTCAAGAGGGGCCTGGATGTATTTCTGGAGTGTAATAATATTACAGGTTATAGTTACTAGAGATGGGTCATTGATACAGGGAGTTACTCTGATTGGAGTCAGGAAGGATTTTTCCCCTAAAGTGGGGAAAATTGGCTACTACCTTAAAGGGTTTTTTTGCCTTCCTCTGGTGCATTGTTTTTAGGGTGCACATACATAACTGTGTAATTTACATTTTTTATTATTCAAACTAATCAAAGGTCACACTAAATAACTTAATAACTTCCTTAGATTATTACAGCCATGGAAATACTTAATATACATTGGTGTGGCTATATACATAGCACTTGCTATGGGACCTGGAAGTTGAGGGGCCCAGTCAGGCACAAGAACGTTGTACCTTTTCATGGGGAATTAGAATATGGTGGATTTTTGAAATTATGTGGCTTTTCTCATATATTATGCTATTAAATCTACCTTTAATTATTGCTATTTATGCTGCTGTTTTAAAGGGGTTGTCCGGGTTCAGAGCAGAACCCAGACATAACCCCTTCTTCACTCATTCAGCATTCAGCTCTGAACCCTGACAACTGTTTCAAATATTATATGGGTATATTAGTAAAGAGATTGAAACATCTCCAAAACTGAACTTTCAATAGTCAAGGATATGCACATAATGTATGGATACTGTGTATGTAGATTTACTACTACTGAAGAAGTCACTCAGAGGTTTTAGATTGCAAGAGGAATATCCTAATGAATATTTGAGACATGGAGATTTTCAACAGAATTGTATGGTCAGGGGTGTATTAGACAAAGACACAACAGGGAAATTTCCAGAGGGGCCGATACCCAGGGGGCCAACCAAGACTTCCTCTCTGCTGCTAGCCGGGTACATAATAAGCTGTCAGCGGTAATTACGGCTGTGAGAATCAGGTACTCATGGACCTGGCCAGCAACTGCTCTCCTGAATTCAACTGTTGTGGCCACATCTCACCTCCTAAGCGCCCTGCTCCATATCGTAATCCGACAACTGCAGGTGTAGGACAGAAAATGTCAGCTACTGATGGCCACCGCAGAGGGACAGCTTTTAGGGCAATATATTGTGCTGCACTGTGGTATATAGTTCTGCTCCGATGGCCCTACAACATGGGGCCACTTTTAATTTTTTCCAGGGCTATTCTAAGTTCACGGTCCACTCCTGTGTACAGCATTTAAACCACTGCCACAAAAAAACACCCTGGGTCAGATTTACTAATCCTGCCTAACGTTTAGACAGTGTAAACTTAGGCTAGACAGACTTAAAATGCTTGGGATATGGACTGTGTGGCAATTAAAAGAGATAATATTTCAGGATGTATTAACATTGTCATTCCTCTTTTTTTCTTACAGGCACCAGTAAAGGAACTGATAATATCACAGTGAAAAGGATTGATGTAAGAGGCAGTTTTTACATTTACTTCACAATACTAAATTAATTGATGCTGATATTTTCCATGGGTGCTGTGATCTTCTTCTACACAGTGGGGGTGGCACGAATTTGAACACAAGCACAATGGGAGTTAAATGAACCTCCTGACCTTGCTACACTGTTAACTAGAACTTCTTGGTAGAATCAAATATAACATAGCATTTCCTAAATACCATTGAAAATGTGAAAAGATTATTATTATTATTTATTATTAAAGCACCATTTATTCCATAGCGCTGTACATATTAAAAGGGGTATACATACAGACAATTGCACTAAGCATGAACAAGATGAGTTACAAACTGATACACAAGGAGAGAGGGCCCTGCCTGTGAGGGCTTACAATCTATATGGTATGGGAGAAGGACACAGTAGGTGAGAAGATGAAGTATCTGATTTGGAAGAGCCTCTGTGCGCAAACGTTTGTTAATAAAAACACATAAGCTTTTCCAAATGGGAGGCTGTAGTTTTCTTTTTTGGATTATTAGACAGAGGAGTAGGCCATTCTCTAGATGGCTGTGCAACAAGGATAATGATTTGTGGCACAACAGATCAGCGGAGTGCAGTATTACAATGAATTTCTACGTGCCTATATTTACTGACATGTTTGCTATCTTTCTTATTTCTTTTCAGGTAAACAAAGCTGACTATCATGCCCGCTGCCTTCAATCAATGGCTATAAAAGTGGAGATAGTGAAGGTGAATTTTGGCATAACTATATAACACTTAATCGTATTATTCTTATTTTCAGCAGGTTAATATGTCCGACTCTTATTTTTCATGAGAAAGAAACAGTCATTTCCACAAAGGTTCTGTTCACACTGTGTATAATAGCTAGTTTTAAAGGAATGACAACATAAGAATTGGCTTAATTTCTTTATGTGCCTATGTCTTCCTGAAGTATTAGCAATCTCTATTAGACTAGGTTCACATTGCAATATTTTTTGCCATACTGTCACTGTATGGTATAGAATGTTTTATATTCAGGGCACACCTCAGGATATTTCCTTGGCATATATCTCATAACTAACATGTGAATGCAATGTGAACATGGACCTATGGGAAGAAGCCCGCAACGTCTTTTCTTACCATACATTTCCATGCAAATTTCTGTTACAGTGTTACATTAGGGGTTGTGCTTCCTGTATGATCAGGAAACATGTACCTGGGATATCATTCTTAGTACTGCAAATCCAAAGTGATTCTTTTCTGGATAACTAGAAAGGACACAAATGGATGAATACCAGCAACAGTACACTATAATACAGTGGTTACACAATCTATAATGGCCACAGTATATATTATTTTCAACTTACAAAACACCTTTCTGAGCCATCATAATATGAAACAACGCTCATTTTACAAATCCAAAGCAGTACCTCTTTGTGTCGCATACAATCGACTAGAAGATATGGCCAAATAGAATGAGCGTTTTTATTGTATTTACTAATGGGTTGTCTGCTGACATTTCTCTGTTGTAAAGTGCAGTTAAATGTGCTACATCTTCATCTTCCTCTTCAGAATAAGCTGCTCGTTTGAACACCAGATGAGTCTGTCCATTTTTTTCATTGTACACTGTGGTCCAGATTTACTCATGAGCATATCACTAGCGTGTCTGAAAAGTGTGTTAAATTGACAATTTGGAGCAACTAGGGTTTTTGCAATGTTTTTGACTTGCTTGAAAAGGGGTCAGGACTTCTGCCCCTGTGTGCTCTGTACAGGGTCATGTAGAAACTCTATCATCTGCATTGAAAGCATTTCATCACCTTCCAGCAACTCTTTCTGACATTTATACGAAGAAGGGATACAAATGAGCTCTTAGCAAGGTCTGCCTCTAAAGGTCCTATTACAGTGGCAGATAATAGCTAAAATCATCGCTAAGAAGCATTCATAGTAATGCTCTTTAGCGATGATCTGGCAGTGTCTTTCAACATGTTTAAAAATAATCATTTGCCGGCAGCAGATCCTACTGTCTAATCAACCATTCTGTATTGGGACAAGTGATGGCATGAGCTATTGCTTGTCCCCATACTGAGGAGGAGATCGCTGCATGTAATAGCAGCACTTCCCTCTGATAGCAAGCAAGAGATTACCGGGAAGGAAGGCTTCCTTCGCGACAGTCGCCTGCTTAATCTGTTCAGCCCTTTAACTAGGCCTTGAGACATCAATCGGATATGAAATAAGTCAGCACCTCATCTGCAGATAGCTGTTTCGTGGTGATTGCCCCTTATCAGTGCAGAGCAGAGAGTACTGGCTTAGGCTACTTTCACACTAGCGTTTTTAAATTCCGGTATTGAGTTCCGTCAAAGGGGCTCAATACCGGAAAAAAACGCTTCAGTTTTGTCCCCATTCATTGTCAATGGGGACAAAACTGAACTGAAGACAACGGAATGCTCCTGAAAGCATTCCGTTCCGTCTTCAGACCGGAGAACAAACCGCAGCATGCTGCGGTTTGCTCTCCGGTCCAGGCATCCGCACCAAGACGGATCCGGAATGACCCCCAATGGAAGTCAATGGGGACGGATCCGTTTGGTGTGGACACACCAGTAATCCGGATCTGTCCTCCATTGATTTCCAATGGGGGGTCATTCCGGATCGGCATACATAACACAGACTACATACAAACAAACATACAGCATACTCAAAGAATACAACATACATACATACTCACATACTCCCGGGACGCGGCAGCAGGTCTTCACAGCACGCCTCTGCCGCTGCGATCACGTTTCCCGCCTGCCCCAGCAGAGGGCGCTGTGGGGATCGTAATCACTTGCGCGCAGGAGGCGCATGAATGACGTTCTGCCGGCGTCCGGGAGTATGTGAGTATGTATGTATGTCTGTTGTTTGTATGTATGTCTGTATGGTTTGTTTGTATGTGTCTGTGTGTTGTTTTAATGTGTGTCATGTGTGGGGCCGGAGCGCTGCTCCGGCTCCACACATGTATAGCGTTAGCACGGATCCGTCGGCACCCTTTAGGTGCCGGATCCGTGCTAACGCTAGTGTGAAAGTAGCCTTAACTGGGTGAGAAGCCAAAGTCTTTATTTGGAGGGTACTATCTCTCCTTGTTGATAGCACCTTAATAGTGTGAGGAGGCTTTTAGGTCATACATGCTCCTCTGGAATTCTGGGAAGAAAGGAGTGCTCGTAGCAAGCATGTAAGGCAGCTATCCTATAAGTCAATGTTCGACCCTTTAAATAAGCCTTGAGACATGATTTGGATAATAAATAAGCCAGAATCTCATCTGCAGACAGCTGTTTTGGGGTGATTGCCTCAAATTGATTAATGCACTGTCTGTAAACAGAGATAGGACCCCCAAATTCTGATAGTTATATGGAAAATTATTAGTCATTGGGTTAGTTTTCTTTAATCTTCGTTTCGTCTTCTTTTATTTTGGGGGCTTCTGACCCAATTACCTTATTTTGCATAAAGTTATGGTCTCAAGTTACAAGGGTTGTTCTGTAATAAAGTGAATATTGTCCCTTGAGGTATGACTGCAATATGTCAGAAGTGAATTACATTAAAATGATTTTACTTCTATTTGCAGTCATGTCCTGATACTGAAAAGAGGGTAAGACTGCTGTGTATACTAGAGGACCTCCTGTATGAACTGGTAAGTTAATCTAAATATTTTTATACTATAACGATAAGAAGCTTTTCACATTAATAAAATATGAAACAATCTAAAAATGTAATAGTGGCAACTGGGCTGTATGAAGCCAATGGGAGATTTAGGCATATCTCTGTGACAGCAAAGATGTGGTAAAAAGTGTTGTCTATAACCATCACCATTAGCCTAAAATTCTTTTAATATTAACAGTGGTGTACTCACCATGAAGGCAGACCATTCGACTACCATTGGTCTCCAGGAAGAGGATGACTTGAACTCCTTATTCTGTCCTGTCAATTTTCTGCCACTAGGAGGAGCTCAGATATTATTTTATAGCTTCAATTAATTCCTATAAACTGAGCTCCTACTAGTGCAGGCAGACAATTTTAATATGTATTATATGCAGGGAAGAAGGAGACATAGATCTGTATGGGGAAAATCCATCAATGTATTTATGCTATTTATGATAAGTTATTTGGTGTAAGCACATGGAGAAATATGGTGTTCTGAATGTAATTTTTCGAAGCACCTGTAACACCTTTTCCAGCACAGAAGTCAGTAAAAGTGGGATACCGGGAGTGGATTTTATTTTTTTGTTTTAAAAATTTCCTCCACCTAATAAAATAATTGTACATTTGTCAAACATCTCATGGTGGGGAGGGAGTGGTTTTCTTATTAAAGAGGCCCTTTCACCACTTCTGACATACCTGTTTTAATAGCTATACGCATTCCCCATCTAATAACAGTTCTGGAGTATCTATTCTTATGGCTCTATGTTGTACCATTCCTGTAATATTTCTGTTAGAAGTTATGAATGAATTGCTAGCAGTCTGCAGTAAGGGTACAAAGGGGAAGTAACAAGTTGGGATGTGTACCTGCACAGTCTGAAAATGGCAGCACTGATTGGATAGAGTGAGACTGTGCAGGGACACACCCTCAACTGGTTACCACCCCTATGTACCCTTACTGAAGGCTAATAGAAATTCATTCATAACTTCTAGTAGAAATAATAAAGGAATGGCACAACATAGAGACATAAGGATAGATGCTCCAGAATTATTATTACATGGGGAATGCATGTAGCTCCTCTTAAAACAGCCATGTTAGGAGTGGTGAAAGATCCTCTTCAGGTTTTTCTGTGGAGCCCCATGAGAATCTGAGTACACCGACGAACAAGTAATTTAGATAATAACTGTGTGATGGGTGTTCAAAATATGGAGCTTTCTGATGTGAGGTGTATCCAACACAGATATCAGGGCAATGCCGGTAAATAGGCCATTCTTGATAAGAAGGTCATGTTCTACTGTAAGGGTTCACTATTCATTACTTTTTTTCAGAAAATTCTAGCCATTGATCTTCAATGTACATTGAATGAAGTCTGTGAACTTCTGGTAAGGCATTTCCTGACTAATTTATTATATTGATAATTTGTTACTAATTAACACTCAAATTTGGTGTTGTAGGAAAGAATATACAGAGCAGTGACATAGGTGATGCCTTCAGCTACATAGCAGCTGCATGTACATGAGTTTTTGGGGGATTCTGGATTAACCATCAGATCAGTGAGAGTCTGAATGATTTCCAGAGCAGTCACCAATCTGCAGAATGAAGGCACTCCCTGGAGTGCAGCAATATCTTCACTGCAATGTAAATTTCTCTGGCACTGCTACTCATCCTACATCAGCCAAATTTACTTGAATGTACAATCCTAGAAAGACCCCTTTAGAGGTTTGTCAACATCCTTTACAAATCATTATTTATAGAAATGACCTGTAAGAAACACATACATATCCATATTTTTCTTCTGGCTTGATCACTGTAGTATATGAGGATCTGTAAACCATTAGCAATAATTGTGAAAATAATATCTCATGCCTTTCCAAAATTAAAAGTGAACAAAAAAAACCCCCAATAAAATTAAGTTAGTTTCTAGGAAAACAGTAATTATGATATGAGAGAGAGAGAAGAGGTGTAGAAGGACCTGTGTGATGTCATAATCATGTGATCAGTACAGTAAGGGGTGCAGAGGAGAAGGTGTAGCTGAAGGACCTGTGTGATGTCATTTTCATGTGACATGAGGGAGCAGAGCTGTGTAGTGAATGCAGGAGAAGAGATAATGTGTATATTTTCTTCTGTATGTTGTCAGCAGTTGTGTGAGATCTAGTAGCCCAGGGAAATACTGGGAGTTGTAGTTATTTCCTTATATGCTCTTACTTTAATATCCTCAGATAGCATATAATAACATTGTGCACATGATGAGGGTTGTAGTTTTGCCTTATAAGTTTTGAAGAGTCTGTGAATTCCTGCTGAATGCCCCAAACCCATAGTTGAATGTGCCTGTAGACTAGGCTTTGCTAAAACTGGCATACTCAACTTTGCTACATATGTATGATAACCTATTATATACGACAAATACAGCCTTACTACATATGAAGCTATATATAGCACATTCAGCCCTCTTACATGTAAGACCCTTCTATAGATAACACATTCAGCACCACTACATATGACACCCTATTATATATGACACAGTCAAGTCTGCTACATATGACATCCTGCCATATTTTGACAAATTCAGCCCTGATATATATGAAACCCTTCTACCAATAACACCTACTATTTGTGACCCATTTAGCTCTGCAACATATGACATCCTGCTGTACTTCACAGAGAGAGGATAGAGAGAGAGAAAAATCCTAAGCAAATTTCTTTGGTTATCAGACAAATCATAACAAAACAAATTTTATGAAATTCGCACATCTTTAGGACAGATGTCACTTGTGTTATCAGTTTTATAGGTTTGGTTAACAGATGCACCTGTAGCGATTCCGGGCATGTGGTAAATGGATTCCAAATACATAGTCTGAAAAGAGCCTAAAGTAACATAATCTGATAAATCTAAGAATCATGATTTAATTGACCTTTTTCTTTGTTTAGGAACTACCAGTTAATATTATTGAATGTCTCTTGGTAAGTAGAAACCTACAATTTAAAAGTACACATGAACATATTGTACATAGCAGGAATTCATAATTTAGTTAAATCAATGTTTATAGTTTAAAATCATGTATTAACGTGATAAATATTTCATATTGTCCTAATAAAGGGTACTGCCCTAGACAGACATTTCCTTGCATATGCACTATGATAAATTAGGATATATTGATATCTTAAAGGGAGCCTCCTGACATAATAACAGATTGGAGAGCTGCTAGCAAAAGTAAATCCCATTCTGAAGGCTTTTCTTACCTGGTGTTTATTCAGTGCTTTAGATCTCAGCTCCATTAGTGTAAAGCTGGGATCTGTGACTACAGCTTAGCTACATTGTCTACAATGAGTCTAAGGAAGTCTGAAATCCACCTCTTGCCTCATCATGTGCTCAGTAGAGGAGTCTGGATGGTGGTTTTAATGGGTTAATGCATCGTTACAATATATTCATTATTTTCAAAAACTGCTTACTAACATTATTTTCTAATAAATCAACCTTTACATTTCAGGCAGAGGATTTGGAAACCCTTTTAGACATTTTAAATGATATTGATGATCTTCTTAGCTCTATTCTGGACCCTCTTGTTCACTTACTGGTAAGCTACAGTTATCTACAGAGTCACCTCAGAGTCAGTTCCTATGGTGGGACTTTTATTATGGTGTACCCTTGTTGAACACTATAAACTAGTCTAATGACCCTACAATAATATTGTCCACATTACATTTTCCCAGGAGTGTACTGAAAATGACAATACAGCATACAGAAGCTAAACTTATACAACAAAGATATAATTTTACATTGTTCATATCTACAGGAAGGACTCTTGGCAAATGTCGGGTGTCTCCTGAAAACATTGCTGGAAACACTAAATAATCAATTGGTAAGTGCAGCATTTACATATGGATGCGCATGTTCTAAACAATATTGTGTGGAAATGTATCATTGGCAACCAAATCATTTTTGCATTTGTAGTATACTCACAGGCAATCTAGGAGGCTATGTCTTTAGGTTACCACCCAGACAGACCTAAAGGCCTTTGTTAGGTGGAAATAAAATTATAAATTCCCCACATACAACTGGTAAATTTCCAGACATACCTGAGAGGAGAAACCCCTAGTTAGTCCTGATTTTGCAGGTACTACTGATAAATTTTGCAGAATGCAGCCAAATGCAGCTTAATTTCATCAAAAAATCACTCTATTTATATAATGGAAACTACACATATGGTTTATAGAGCAATTTAGCTACTTCATGACCTACGATATGTTTGTCCTACTCAGGTACTAGGGCAGTAATACAAAGCCCTGCTTTTATTGCAAATGCTAGGACTGTAGATAACTCTGATCCTGATAGTTTAACCACTTAATGCCACACTCAATAATGGCCCTAGCCTCTATGAATTAAAACTGAGGGAGGAGCTCCTTCTGTCCCATCCCTGGCTCCCTGCGATACGATTGCAGTGTGCCACTGGTTGCTATGGCAGCTAGGGGACCTACCAATGTCCCTAGGTCTTCAAAGCAGGCTGCCAATCAGTATACTACTGATAGGGATAGTATACTGTCAAAGGGGTTATCCAATACTATAAAAATGTCGCCCATATGCCGGGCTCCTCACAGTGAATATACTTACCTGTTTCCCCGTTCCCTGTGCTGCTACTGGTCCCGCACCGCCGCTGCTGCTTCTCCCTATGCGCGGATGAAAGCATCCGGTGTCGAGGGGGGGTGTCTTTGATGAGCAGCCAATGGTAGGTGGGTATGGGGACAAGCCTCCTTACCATCGCGGGTGACGCTAGGGAGGCTCATCCCCAGCCCTGCCTGCCATTGGCTGCTCCCCCCGACACCAGATGTTTTCATCCTTGCATGGGGGAAGCTGCAGCGGTGGTGCAGGGTCCAGGAGTGGGGCGGGGAGCGGGGTAAGTATATTCACTGTGAGGGGCCTGGCATATATGGGACATTTTTATAGTTTGGATAACCCCTTTAAAGAAGTATTACAGTGTATTATACAAGTGGCTTCTGCAAAGTATATCTCTGTGAAGGGAGTCTTGACATATTGACATATTATTAAGTAGTGTGAAAACTGCAGAATTTACATTTTTGTGCATATATAGAGGAAATTTAAAAAAAAAAACATTAAAAATGTTTACCATAGCTTGCTGTAAACAATACAGTACATCATTTTCTGGTGACACATTCCCTTTAAATTGTCATCTTTAAAGGGGTTTTCCGAGTTATTTATATTGATGACCTATAGTAGGGCTGGCCAACCTGAGGCTTTCCAGCTGTTGTAAAACTACAACTCCCACCATGCCCTGCTGTAGGATGGTAGCTGTAGGCAGACTGGGCATGCTGGGAATTTTAGTTTTGCAACAGCTGGAGAGCCACAGGTTGGCCAGCCCTGACCTATAGACTTGTATGGAAGCGATTCTTCCCATAGAAATGAATGGGGAGGTGAGGTGTAATTACACCTACTCACCACTACCCCCGTGTCGGCCAGCATGTAAACAGTGAAGAGGAGGCAGCGCTGATACGGCGCCCGCCTCCACTTCAAACAACTGATCGGCAGGGGTGCCAGGTGTCGGACCCCTGCCGATCTGATATTAATGACCTATCCTGAGGATAGGTCATCAATATATATAACTTGGAAAACCCCTTTAATCATGAGAAGTAGAGGATGTATTTATGTACATTCCTTGTAAAATTTATATTGTTGATAAATATGTTTTTTTAGGGTAGTAAAACTGGACTGCTTTCCCTTTTATCTGGTCTCGGTGATAGTCTTTCAGGGATTCTAGATTCTTTGGTTGATACCATTCTTGGAGGTATACTAGGCTAAGCAAGGTAATAAAATGCATGGTCATCTATTTTATTATTTACTGTTGTATCAATCTCCTTTTTAAGATTAATTGTGCATCATCTAATGCTACTGTATATTATTTATAATGGTCAATGTCATTTGTCATTATATAGTATTTGCCTCGTGAAAACAGTTTGACATCAATGCTCCAAACATGGTCCTTTGTACAGTACTTGGAATGAATAAATTATGTGCCAATTTTATCAGTATTGACCACATTTACTTTTATGAATGTGAATAAGATCAACTTTAAGGCCAATTTCACACCAGGCCATTCAGCCCCAGAAGCATGCTCCATGTAATGGCGCATTTCCTGGACTGAACAGTGCTCCTTTGACGTAATCTCACAGCATGAAGATTATTTATGATGCTGTGAGTTCCTACACGACAGCAGGTCTACAGTTCTGGATTGACATAATGCCGTGAGTACAGTACCCTGAGTTTCGGTCAGAGGAAAACTGTTCGCTCCAGAAAATACAGCAATGACATGGTGTGTGTTTCCTGGACTGAATCTGAAACTGGTCTAAGGCTGTTTTATATAAGTGAAACAAGCCTGATTTCTCCAGCTTCTAATTATAAGAGAGACCCTCTATTCCATTTAATAATCTAATGGACTGTCTCTGAACCCTACCCAGCTGTCCAATATTCCTTTTACCTTGTGAAGCCCAAAATTCAATCCTGTATTTAACATGTGGTCTTACAGAGGATTTACAGAGGGGACAATATTACCTTGGGATCAGCTCTCTTTTTAGATACCCTAATTACTTTTGCTTCTGGTATTCATCATTACATATTATGTTTGAAAAAATATATCCATTAAGTTACACCAAGGAACGGAAATGGATGGATGATGAATAGTAATGGCAACACTTTAAATATAGTTTGCCTCTACTGATCCAGAGTACTGTAGAAATCTCATAATGCATATACCAAATTAAATATTTTCCTGATGTCCACATAAGCATTAATCTGTTCTAAGGAAGCATCTAAGAGGTTGTTAACATCACATTTCGAAAACTACAATGGAGGTATAAATCAAGCTAACTGAAGACCTGCAATAAATCCCCTGCATAGGTATACAGTGAGATACATTGCCATTACAATCCCTTTCAAAACAGTGCACACTTAACCCTTCCCTAGTTGCTGGATCCATTCCTCACCCTACAATAACACACTGTACTTACACCACTATGAGCTATGCATCAAGGGTTAATCAGAACAGGTACTTGGTGATGGAGGGGGGGTGGTGGGGTTAGGCATCTGATGTAATTTCAATCAGCACTGCCCTAAGGGAAAGCTCTGTGTCCCACTACACTTATCTGCCCTGCCCAGACCCTGCTTGCAAGCAGACACAGCTGTGTTGCACAATTAAAGTGTCACACTGGCGGGCGGTGCCTGCTGCGGTCTTGCTGTCCCGGGCAGGAAATTGCTCTGCTTTCCCTGAGTGAATTGGGAGCTCTGTGAAATTTCCTTCAACACTGAGGAAGTTAATGCTTTCTCTCTGCCACTGGTCCGGAGCTGGTTAAGTTGTTGATCAGTCTCTCTATTTAGCTGGGTTGTGCTTCCACTTCCTCGCTTGAGCTTTGAGGTTATTCCTTGCTAGTAACCAGTGAAGGTGATCTTGTCTGGATATCGTGTACCAAACCTTGTTTGTGTTCCGATTCTACTCCTTGCCGCCTGCCCTGACCTTGCAACTTTGACCTGGATTAAGCTTGTACTTGGCCTGCCTTGACCTTGGAACTGCTATTTGGAATATGCAAGTACTCAGCATGCCTGGACTATTTGACTGTGTTCACGCTACGCTTTTGCCTGTGTCCTTGGTGCTTTGCATCAGTGTCTCTGACCCGCGTGGGTGTGCAGCTAACTATACCAGGACTACTCCAAGAGCTAGCAGCCTGGTTGATTCCTTGCGGTGAAGTCTAGATCCCTGGACACGGGTTAAAGGGTGAATACCAGGGAACCGCCAAGATAACGCTGTTAGGTTTAGCCCAAAGCCAAACTGTTCTTAACGTTAAGGCTGTGTTTGATGCTCATATTGTTCTACTGGGGGAGTAAAGCCTGCATGCCGTGAAGATGGGAGCTTTTAGTGTGCCTGCTTAGGAGTCAGAGCTACAGCTTTCTCAAGGAGTGTGAGTGGCAGGAGTACAGAATGCTGCTCCCATGAACAGCAGCATACAGATTGAAGAGCAGCGAAGGTCCTGATTCAGAGATCATCCTAGCTAAGGGCTGCACTGGTGAGATGGAGAGCAGCCTTGTCATTGTAGTTTCTGTGATGCACACATTTAAGGGAGGCCTGTGATGAATGCAACTCTGTGGCGTCTATCACCAATAGGCTATTATAAAATCCATTAAAGTATTAGTTTTTTAACAGGACTCTACTACACTATTGCACCCTTTTTTGCAGTACTTTTATACTCTCCATGGGAATGGAAGTCATTGGTCATGTTTAGCGTGTATGTCAGGAGTTTTTTTTAAGGATAGGTCATCAATATCAGATCGGCCAGGGTCTAACTCGTAGCACCCATTTGGTGAGCTTATTGAAAGGGCACAAGCGCTGTGTCCTCCTCAGTGTTTACCAGCTCCATTGTAGCAGAAGTGCAGTGTAATTACAACTGTTCATCCCATTCAAATGCATAGAAGAGAAAGCTATAATTACATTTCACCATCACTACAAGGGATCAACTTTGAAAAGGACTCTGTGCATGAATGAGCGCTGAGGCTCCTTCAAACAGCTTATCGGCTGGGAAGCCGGGAGTCCTGAGGATAGGTCATCAATATTTGTATCATGTTATCAATATTTTAATCATGTCCCCTTCCCCTCTTAATTTTTCTTTTAATCTATCCTCATCCTCCTTCATGTCTGTTACCAGTTTAGTTGCTCTTTGTTCTTTTTTCCAGCACAAGGGCATCCATTCTATGAAATAAACTGAAAATTCTAGATAAGGGTGCACCAATAAATTCTCCCTGAGAATTACTGTACTGAATTACTTCCCTGAGAAGTACCGAGTACTGCTACTAGCTACTTGTTATTAGTCATATTCTATTTAAAATCTGAGTGACTAATAATATCGTGCCCATTAGATCTATAAGATGGAGCAAAACCGATCCACATGCATGAAGCTGTGACTTTAGTGCTTCTTGCAAGACAACTGTGTACTGTAAGACCTATTAGGATTTATTCTATTTTCTGATGGTTCCTCAGTTTTCTGAAAGCAGCTACTAGGTGCACTGTGAAAATAAGGTGTGAATGAATGATGATGATAAATTAAAACATTATACAATATACGTTATACAATTTTTAGCAAACCCTTGAATATTTACCCAAACTTAAAGTCAGAAAGCCTATTCCTGTAAATAGTTATGTTTTTCTACTGAGCCAACATATGATTTGGACACCTAAATGGCTTCTGACAATTTTATAAAGGATAAAATTACATATACTGTACATAATATTTTGAATTATTAACTTACTAACTGTTGACTTCTCATTTTTGGCAGGTACTCAACATCACTATGACAAAGTGTGTCATAGCAATGCATTTCTTTCTAAAGAACTTTACTATCTATACATTTGCATCATTTGCAAAGAAAAGTGGATTATACTGCAATAAATTTCATTCTGAGCATTAAATTATAAGTGTGTGGTGAATTTTTGGAACACCTGGATAATGTGGACAAATAGTCCAATGCTGCCTTGAATACATAATTTCAGGCTGGATGTGGAACTTTGGCAGAAATTAATACACTTTTTATACAACTTCTTTGTTCAAATCCAGTTAGAACAGAGTGTACACTGGATTTTCTTAATGGGATGGTTTTAAATAAAATGCTTTTGTTTCTTTTTATTTATTTACTTCATTCCAATATAAAATGGTACATCACGACGGACGCTGAGACAGACATTGTTCACACCTCCTCCCCTCCACACGACGTTTTGGGAGAACATGCCCCCTTACTCATGCGTGCAGGGGGGTGAGGTATTTATAGCACCAACAGCTGATAAATATTTACTTCATTCCAATATAAAATGGTACATCACGACGGACGCTGAGACAGACATTGTTCACACCTCCTCCCCTCCACACGACGTTTTGGGAGAACATGCCCCCTTACTCATGCGTGCAGGGGGGTGAGGTATTTATAGCACCAACAGCTGATAAATATATACAAACCATGTTCTTTATACAAAATACATAGCCATAAATAACCCTAAAACATGAGAGTGATCAATCATATAAATGCACTAAAGCTACAAATTTCACTATCCAAAAGGTCTCCCTTTGTAACAATCTCCTACTGTTCTCCTCCCGATTGTCTCCATTTCTTACTACCTCCAGAACCTGCCACCTGATGGGCCCGATCATAAAAATGTCGGGCAACTGTAGTTTCACCTCGTTTTTTCACCTCTGAGTTCCTCCTGAGTTATAACCTCCTTTTTGCCTATAAAAAAAGGTGCCTCATGAATAACATGATAATTAGAAGTGACATACACCCTAAAAAATGGAAAGACAGAGTTTCCTTGCAACCCAGAGGAGGAGTACTTTCCCCTACCTGAGCTGTGGGAATTGTAGTGCTATAATTAAAGGTCACGCTGTAGTGCACCCCAAACAGGGAGACAGGATACAAATTAAAGATTTTGCAACATGCGAGACACATAATGTCATATACTGCTTGAAATGCCAATGTGGTAAGATATATGTTGGGCAAACATCTCGGGCTATAAGGATCAGAATTAATGAGCATAAGCCCAGCATAAAGTACAAAAATAAACACTCCAAGCCATGTGCAGTTTTACTTGTCTATTTTATTAATTGTAAAGATTAGACAAAGAAAATTAAAATCATCTTGAATTAGAGGATATACTTGATATACTTCACTTCCCACTCTTGATCAGGAACATTAATGGAGTGCCTGGAATATATAAGTAGTTTCAGTTTGTCTCCATAAAACTTAGTAAACATAGGGGGCAATTTATCAAAAGGTGTGCTACCATATAGTGTAATACATCACGTGTACTAAATCACAAAGCACAGGTAGTTAGACCTCAAGTATGAAACATCCCTCTTTGACCTTTTGAATGCTTAGGGGCATATGATACCATAGGATATATAGTTAAGCAATTTGCACTTAATTATCTAACTTTGTATGAAATAGATGGGAAAAGGTAAATTGAAAGTGGTAATGTACCTTATATTCTTATAGTATTGAAGCACAGCTACACTTTCAGTTGACTTTTCATAATAAGCTGCCATGTGTGTACATGAGGAATAACATTATGTCTATCCATTATTTCACTTGTATTGAGCATTTTATCCCCTGTGCATGCTCCATCTCTAATTCTCAGTTCTCTTTGAGCTAGCAGGTGGAAACTAACTGCTATGATGTGTCATATACCAAGAATATGGAGAAAACAGGAGATTGTGCTGCATAACTCTTATTCACTCAGAAACATGTTATAGGACATTATAGAAAGGTACTGTGTCTATTGATGTAAATGAAGCACTTGGGTAGACATACAACACTTACTAATAGCTGTTACAGCCTCTGTGTCTTACTCCTCCCCTTCCCCCTCCTTCCTACATTGTTCTATAGGGAGCTAGAATTTGATCCGTTCATTAAACTGGCAGTTCATTTCTGTCTAATAGGAGGGATTTAGCAGAAAATTCATAATGAATGTTATTTTGGGAAAGGGGATGAGAAAAAGAGCTGATCAGTGGAGAGGAGAGCATTTTTTCTATGATACATAGAAGTTTCTTATGTTCATCTGTACTATTGATTTATTCAAAGTTGTGTGAAAAGTTAGTGACCATTTAAAGAAGAAAATACTTTACTTGTCATAAGGGTTAATACATCAACCAAGAGTGGTAATCAGTACTCCACTAATTGTACTGACAATATTAATAACCAAACCAAGGATTCCACCAAGAGTAGTTACAACGGCCTTTAAAAGTGGAGCAAGAAAGATATCCTGTAACATACAAAAAACATATAAATACATTTTTTTACTAACTTTATTAATAGCTTCTAATTAGTGATGAGCGAATCATTCAAAATTTTATTCGCCGAACATTTGCCAAACTTTTCCTAAGATTCATATATTCAACGAATAGATTAGTTGTATTTGCGTACAAAATATACGTTATTATGTGCTATTAGCGAACATTCGCACACTAATAACAAACACTCTTTTAAAAAATGTACGCAACTTCTTAGAAGACGTCCGCATGAGCGTACAAATAGCGCACGAATGCTCAGCGTACTATTGTCTACGCGATTACGTAATACGCAGGCACTCACGACGAGAGGCCGCGGCGTGCACTCCACAGAGGCAGACCAAATTTTAGAAAA
Organism: Rhinella marina; assembly: GCA_900303285.1. Lineage (NCBI taxonomy): Eukaryota > Metazoa > Chordata > Amphibia > Anura > Bufonidae > Rhinella > Rhinella marina. The sequence continues at coordinate 14,252 of ONZH01014804.1, read as the reverse complement.
TGGCATCCAGGTGATCATATAGCTCTGCTGCACAGCTGAAATACATAGTCTGGCTGATGGACCGCCAGGATTATGATTTACGATGGCGCACACTGCCACCCGAACCAGCATAAAAAGGAGGTGATCCAGCAGGTGATCCGAGGCTTGCGCCATCGTTTCTACACCTTGCGGACCTCTGGCCAGATCCAGCGTAAATGGTCAGATCTGAAATCGCCCTCAGAGGCAGTATGTATATTTATGGTAGAACAAGTAAGGTGCTGTCTATACGGCTAAGTGCATAGTACAACCATACTGTAAAGTGAATTGCTGTAGTGTATTTCTGCCTGTAAAGAAATACACACAATGGGCAATATACTTGAAAATGTTGCTGAAAAGTAAAAACATTAGTGCAAACAATCCAGTGCAAACAATATAGTGCAAATACATTATAGGTATAATGTAAACATTTTAAATATCACCTACTGTACATAGTATGCTCACGGTCCACGGCACGTTTAAGTCTCTTTTCTTCTGACGCTTGTCATACAACTGGAACAGAGTCCCAAACTCAATTGTAATTTGTAATCCACACAGGTAATTGTAATTCAAATGGGTAATAAAATAGCAGCAAAGGTTCCTTAAAAACCCTCTTTCAAGGGGCTCCCCAATAACCTGAAAAGGGGGAAAAAAGGGATGAGGCGCACGTATGCGCAACTTGGCTAAAACTTTTTTTTTTGATGGGGGGAGTCCTGACAATCCATGTCCATCTGGGTGAGGACAAACGCAGGGCAACAAAAATAAAAACAAAGGCCAACTAGTGCTCACCCTTCAAGTAAAGTCCACATTGTGGCTCCCATAAAAGCTGCAGGATCCTTACTTAAGGGCCTGCAGATCCTCTTCACTGCTGCTGGAGCTAAAAGACATAAGAGGGCGCTCCTGCCTCATGAAAGCTACACTGGCTGTGGCAGCAGAGCTCCACCGACCTCTCAGGGATGGTCTTGGTAGTGACCAGGTGGTCACACTGGCAAGGGCCGTGGCAACTTGGGCCTTACCCTTTACCTTGTAGGGGCCAGATCCTCCCGCCGGCATACAAGGTGACAGAGTCTCCTGAATTTGTACGCAACAGCGTATAGAGTAACTTATACGTAGCAATAGGGTATAATTTATAGGACAAACTATGTAGCGAATGCGTACAAAGCCAAAGAGAATCACCTAATATTCAGATTTGCTTCACAGCTAAAAATTCCCAAGATTCGATACGAATCGACGAATCGATTCAATCATCTCTACTTATAATGTATTTTAAAGAGTTCCTGTCAACTCTCCTGACAGCAGTCTGCAATAAAGGTCCAACTGGGTGTGCCCCTGCTCAGTCTGTCACTAATAGCTCTGAATCGGTAGTGTCCTAACTTCACCCAGTTGGCAGAAAGATCTACTCACAAATTTCAATTAGAGACAGTAAAGATGCTCCAATGGTGTTGTTTAATCAGGAAAGCACAATGGTTAGTAAAAAAGACTTGTCAGAATTGGTGATAGGTCTTCTTAAGAATTTTTTTTTCTTCCACAGAGATACAGTATATTTGAACTGAATTTAAAGTGCTCATATTTGTCTGAAAATGTATAAAAACCTAACTTGCTATGGTTCTCCATTAGACATTAATCAAAATAACCGAATGGCTTGTATAACATCGAAATACTTGATTTACCAAATCCCAAAATGGTGGATAATTATATATAACATATTCAAAACCAGAATAAAACAAAATAAAATTGAATTAAATACCAAACACAATGCAATATCACAACTACGGTCAACTACTAACATGTATCACAGGGCCCATCATCAATGCCACTGTTCACATTACATAGGAATGTTAGTGGTTGTACACATGCACACATGTGCTACGCTAAACAGATAGATCATATAAGTATGCAAGCACCATAGCACTTCTCACCACACCCCCAATTGTACAGCTGGTTTCATCTATCTTTCAGTTTGTATCACTATCTTTCCCCCTCTGTGGTTGTTTCCAGGATACAGTGTCTACTACAGTTTGCTCCCAGCATTTCGCAGTATCTACAGAGAATGCGAGTCTATATGCACTTGGTGCTTGTGAAGAGGAGCAGTATAAAAGATCCAAATGTAGCGATTCGTATGCCTCTTGTTTCAAGCTAAACCACTGGACAATATATTTTCACAAATGTCCTATTGACTGTGCTGTATAAAATGATAACTTCACTGTGTGAACAGCAGTGTCACAAGACACGTTTCTGAATCATTTATCGTACCTTTTTAGTGGCTAGAAGTGTTTCCGAAGTGGTTCCTCCATAATCATCTTTTCTGTCACATTTCCCTCACTAATGTAGTGAATTTGATATGTAAATTGTCAGGCACCAATTTACACAATTCAGCTAAATCGAATTGACAAAACTTTGGCTTCAATTGGAAGTAGAATTTTTAGGAAATTTCTAAGGAATTTAAATCATTTAAATTCAATTAATTCACCTCTAGTTGGGAGCAATTGGAAATAATGATTCTAGTGTCTATAGGTCTTCCACATATGTAATTCATGCCTTTGGTGCCATCTAGTATTCACTCTAGAATGGGTGCATTTACTTTGGTTGTTTGATTTCTAAAATTAATTTCTATTGCTACTGCAAGTACTGTGGATGTCCATTTGTGCTTGTATCATTTACAAATCTATGGATATGCTGTAGGTTACAAATCAAATCTGGATCATGAATGATGTTCATTTCAGAAAGATCGATCATCCATAAAGAACATGTGTGAATATATTAGCAATTACCAAATGTGAAAGTACGTCTGTCAGTGTGCCAACAAAATCAAGGCCATCGAGAGTAAAAAACTTTTTCTGAAAAACAAACAAGAAAACCACATTAGATCTTCTGATTATTTTTTAGCTCATTAATATAACATTGTTGGGAGACTGGCACCCCACACCCCACAGATTAGCTGTTTGAGGAAACTACTGGCACTGAGACTAAACAGGGGAGTGAGCCAGATGCATTATGTTCCAGCATAATGCAGCTCAGCTCCCAGTCAAGTGCTACCAAAAGTATAGGTACCCAAACCTACATTTAAGGTGTTCTAGCCCACATCAAAGCAACTATACCAAATATATAGACAGTTATAATAAGAAATAAATATACTATATTCTATACTATAGAATATATAAACTATGATGTACAGTAAAGCTACAGTTTTATTTAATTAGGCAGGATGTTGTCAGACCATACCAGCCATTGTATATATAAGATATATATGGCTACTGGTCACTTCCCTCCATAGACTTGCCATGAGTGTTCAGTATTTAAAGGGAATCTGGTAGCGCATTTGTCAGTTCTGATATTCATGTCTGGCTCTCCCTGGCCCCTTGTGGCTGATTCACAGTTTGTTTCCTACTCCAGTCAGTATCAAGAGGGTAGGAAGCTCCTGAGTATCAGGACTCATGAGCATCCATAGTAACATAGTAACATAGTTTATAAGGCCAAAAAAAGACATCTGTCCATCTAGTTCGGCCTGTTATCCTGTAAGTTGATCCAGAGGAAGGCAAAAAACCCCTGTGAGATAGAAGCCAATTTTCCCCATTTTAGGGGAAAAAATTCCTTCCCAACTCCAATCAGGCAATCAGAATAACTCCCTGGATCAACAACCCCTCTCTAGTAACTATAACCTTTAATATTATTACCCTCCAGAAATACATCCAGGCCCCTCTTGAACTCTTTTAGTGAGCTTACCATCACCACCTGCTCAGGCAGAGAGTTCCATAGTCTCACTGCTCTTACCGTAAAGAATCCTCTTCTATGTTTGTGTTCAAACCTTCTTTCCTCCAGGTGCAGAGGATGTCCTCTCGTCACAGTCACAGTCCTGGGGATAAATAGATCATGGGAGAGATCTCTGTACTGGCCCCTGATATATTTATACATAGTTATTAGATCTCCCCTCAGTCGTCTTTTTTCTAAAGTGAATAACCCTAATTTTGATAATCTTTCTGGGTACTGTAGTCCACCCACCATGCGCTGGAGATGTTTAATACACGATTTTAGGAAAACATCTGGGGCAATTATAGAAAGTGACCCAGTGTTTTCCTAGTGCCATCTGTCACTAGTATATGTTGCCATTAGGATACCATACAACTGAGGACAGATTCCCTTTTAACCCCAGGGCTTACCATTGTAGGTGAAAGCTGTCATGTATGGCTGTCTTTAGTCCTTTCATTTTCTCCATTTGGTACATGTACACTCACAATTACATGGGGATACACTACTATTGTAAGACATTAATTTCACAGGGATAGTATACATCTCATGGTCAGGGTATGGAACCAATAAGCCATGCCAGTGCAAATGTGGCACAGTAGAACAGGCAAAAATGAGTGGCTGAAGTAAATATTACATGTATGGTGTAACATACATTCTGCCTGACAGGAACACATTAATGCCTGATCACCTGACACGCATTCAAAACCCGTTTGTATCACACACAATGTCTAAAACAGCCAAACATTTGGGGATGGAGGGAAGGTATATAATTCATCATTAATCACAAATTTACATTTAGTAATAAATACATGGAATTCAACAATGTTAGCAGCTGCATGGGCTAGATCCTGACAGACAATATACTAATGACAAAACATTGTAAAGAAAAAAATAGAGACATTACCGCTAAGCAACATAAGGCTTCTACAACCCCTTTTAGAAGCCAGTCTATGAGGATGTTCCTTCAGTTGTTTAATTTTGTTAAAAAAAAAACAGATCACAGACATGACAAAAAACTAAAGGCATTTCAAATGGCAACTTCCTGGCTTTACGAAATACTAATAAATCAAGAAAAATAATTGTGGTAGCCAGTAACAGTTACATTTTTAGAACAAGCACATGGAATACATTATGGAATCACTCAATTCTGAGGAAAGAAATATGGAATCACCCTGCAAATTTTCATTACAAACAATAACACCCACATCAGATTAAATCTGCTCGTTAGTATCCAGGTAAAAAGGAGTGATCACTCCTTGGAGAGCAATTGCAACAAGTTGCCTGACATGAATCATGGCTCCAACACCAGAAATGTCAATTGAAAAAAAGGAGAGGATTATCAAACTCCTTAGAGGGTAAATTATCATGCAGTGTTGCACAAGATGTTGGTTGTTCAGTCAGCTGTGTCTGAAATCTGGACCAAGTACAAACAACATGGGAAGGTGGTTAAAGGCAAGCATACTGGTAGACCAAGGAAGACATCAAAGCATCAAGACAGAAAACTTAAAGCAATATGCCTTGAAAACAGAAAATGTACAACAAAACAAATGAGGAACAAATGGAAGGAAACTGGAGTCTACGTCTGTGACCGAACTGTAAGAAACCGCCTAAAGGAAATGGGATTTACATAAAGAAAAGCTAAAAAAAAGCATCACTAACACCTAAACAGAAAAAAACAAGGTTACAATGGGCTAAGGAAAGGCAATCGTGGACTGTGGATGACTGGATGAAATTCATATTCAGTGATGAATCTCAAATCTGCATTGGGCAAGGTGATGATGCTGGAACATTTGTTTGGTGCCATTCCAAAGAGATTTATGCAGATGACTGTCTGAAGAAAACATGCAAATTTCCACAGTCATTGATGATATGGGGCTGCATGTCAGGTAAAAGCACCGGGGAGATGGCTGTCATTACATCTTCAATAAATGCATAGGTTTACATTGACATTTTGGAAACTTTTCTTATCCCATCTATTGAAAGGATGTTTGGGGATGATGAAATCATTTTTCAAAATGATAATGCATCTTGCCATAGAACAAAAACTATGAAAACATTCCTTGAAAGACACATACGTTCAATGTCATGACCTGCAAACAGTCTGGATCTCAATCCAATTGAAAATCTGTGGTGGAAGTTAAAGAAAATGGTCCATGACAAGGCTCCAACCTGCAAAGCTGATCTGGCGACAGCAATCAGAGAAAGCTGGAGCCATATTGATAAAGAGTACTTTTTGTCACTCATTAAGTCAATGTCTCAGAGACTGCAAGCAGTTATAAAAGCCAGAGATGGTGCAACAACGTATTAGTGATGTGTTGGAGTGTTATTTTGTTTGTTTTTCATGATTCCATAATTTTTTCCTCAGAATTGAGTGATTCCATAATTTATTCCCTGTGCTTGTTCTAAAAATGTAACTGTTACTGGCTACCACAATTATTTTTCTTGATTTCTTTTAGTATTTCTTAAAGCCAGAAAGTTGCCATTTCAAATGCCTTTAGTTTTTTGGCATGTCTGTGATCTGTTTTCTTTCAACAAAATTAAATAACTGAAGGAACATCCTCAGAGACTGGTGATTCCATAATTTTTGCCAGGGGTTGTAGAAGTTTCTCCAGCTCTACATTGACCTCTGCAAGGATCTCAGGTTCATCATTCTGTAATAAATGCAATTATTATTTTTTACACTAGATAAAAACATATGTATGCAAAAAATATTTTGAAGGAGCTGAAATGTGATTCATATACTTATCGGGGGGAATTTATCATTCCCCTCATTCCAGTTTTCTGGCATTAAAAAGTAGTATGGGGTTTTTGTGACTTTTTAAATGTTATTGCAACTTTTGTAGTCACAACTGCCATTGTTATTCTGCCCTTGCCAGTTTTCTGTAAAGGGAGCATGGCGAGGGCAGGGAATGGACAGGGCCATCAGCCCAGACCCATTTATCATTTTTTACTCCAGAAACAGGTATAAATAATGACTCATCTACAGCAGCTCTGAGCGCAGTTTGTATCAAGACGGGCGTGGACAGGGGACATTTATCTAAACTGGTGCTAAGGAAAACTATAACAAGCAATCAGATTGATCCTTTCATTTTCCAAAGGAGCTCTGAAAAATGACACAAGCAGATCAAAGTCCAAAAACAGTGTTTTATTCACATTTTCAAATAAAACATAAACAGCCTTAACGCAGGCACAAATAAACAGGCTATTTATTAAAAAAACAAATTATGCTATTTTATTGGATATGTATGTAGGAACCACTGGGGCATTATAAATTCTGGGGGCACTTCAAGGAGGATTATAACTACAGGGAACATTATAAATACTAGGGGAGAAATATAATGGTAGGATACATTATAAATACTGAGGGCACTGCATGTGGGCATTAGAAATACTGGGGGCACCATAGAAGGGGTATAATTACTGGGGCTACCACAGAGAGCATTATAAATATTGGGGCACTGTAGGAGGCATTATAACTGCTGGGGACACTATATATGGGCTTATTACTACTGAGGGCTCTATAGGAGTGTCTTAGATCCACCTTATTTGTACTGGGGTGCCTTATAGAGGGGCCTTATTACTACTGAGTGCATTATAGTAGGGCTTATTAGTACTAAGGGTCGCTACAGAGAGCCTTATTACCACTAGCAGCACTATAGGGGAGGCCTTTTTTTTACTCTGTGGGGGCATTATTACCTCGGGGGGACTGTGGGGGCATTATTATTATTGGGCACAATATAGAGGGCTCTTCTACTAATGGAGGCACTCTTGGGAAAAATTATCACTATTGGGGTCAGTATTACTAATGAGGCAACTCTAGGAAGGAATTACTATTGGTGGGACTTTGAGGAGCAATGTTACTATGAGGGGCTATACGTATGGCACTATTTTTTTCTCAGGATAGTATTTGGGGCATTGGGAAGCACAGTATTGGATGTAGCAACCGGATAGCACTGTTGGGGCACCAGGTTGGGGAGAATGATAGAAAAGTGAGTGCCTGTGTGGTGAACCCTGCAGAGATAAGACATACCTGAAAGAATGTCATTGGCATGGGATGCCATTTAATTTTCACCTTAGACATCAGGAAAGCTAGAATCGGCCCTGGCTGCAATATCAACAAGTTAGTGGTACAGGAGAGAGAAGAGTGATTCTCCTCCCTCTGCACTGTGCTGCTAAGTGTTAAGCTGATTGATGAAGCAGCAGTGAGTGGGAATTGCAGCTCCACCAATCTGCTCAGTAACACTTAGTGACAGACACCAGCCAAGCAGCAACAGAAGCTGCAGTGTGACATAACATTCTGTCATTGACATGCCATCAGTGAGCAGACAGGTGCATGCACTGCCGAAAGAGGCGTGTAATCTATTAAGAGGTGTACACCTCTTGATAAATAACTCCAGCGGACTTATTAGTAACACTGGCATAGGAAACATCAGCCTCAGTATAATTTGTCCCATGGGGTTTTGTAGATTTTGCAGTGTGGCTTTCAGTTAAGTGTGCATGCATATGAGGGGTTAACTCTATATCTAAAAGTTATCTCAGCCACCCAATGTCTGTAATAATAAACTGGGTACTTTGTTAAAAAATGTCCCCAGGTTTATCTAGGGCTGTCAGTATACTGTGCAATGTGCCACGTGTAAAAGAGTTGAGGGACTAGGGGCCCACCTTGCTAGGGGGCCCACTGGGGGATTCACCTGTCCCCTGTGGGCCAGTCCAAGTCTGAATACGACCATCTGCATCCATTATGAACGGATCCGGTTGTATTATCTTTAACATACCCAAGACAGATCCGTCATTAACTCCATTGAAAGTCAATAGGGGACGGATCCGTTTTGTTTTGTGTCAGAGAAAACTGATCTGTCCCCATTGACTTACATTGTGGGTCATGACGGATCTGTCTTGCTCTGCATCTCAGGATGGGAAGTAAACCGCAGGATGCTGTGGTTTGCTCTCCGATATTAGAATCGAACGGAATGCATTTTGGAGCGGATCTCAATACCGGAAAATATTAACGCTAGTTTGAAAGTAGCCTAAGGAGTGCACAACCTTCAATGCTTAGGGGGTCCAGATGACTCTTAGATTAACCCTGCTATCGGAATTTAACCCCTTCCCGACTGCCCACATGCCCCATGCAGATTGCATGTATATAAACGGTCAGGCAGCGCTTTAATCCCAGACACAGAGGGGACCTTGAGGACAAGACAGGAACGATTTATTACCGCTTCTGACTTCTCCTGTGCTGGAAGGACAGCGATGCACGAGTGCAGGGGTGAGAGCAGGAAGTGCAAGAGCCGCTTCCTCTGTTAGTCGTGGCGGTCCGGTCACGTGACCGTTGGGGGTGTCTGGGACAGGGGCAGGAGCAGAGCTGCAGGGTCTGTGGATGCCCCAGTTACAATGGAAACAGTGAAAAAAAAAGTAAATAAAAAAAGTCAGTGTCCTCCAGAGGTCTTTTAATGACCTCCTAGGGGATATATTATGTGCCAAAAATTAATTAAAATATATGTAAAAACATAAAATATTAAAAAACACAAATAAAAAAAAGAAAAAAATTTAAAATGCAGTCGCTAACAGAAGCCATCACCATAATCGCCCTGTTCACTCAAACCTATACGTGTTCTATATGAAAGTGATCGTCACAAAATATGGAACCCAATGATTATTTTTTGTGTCAGTTTTAATATTTAAGAAATAAAAAGCTATCATTAAAAAAATACGTTTTAATAATAAAAACCAAAATCTCTATAAAAGCCATTCTAATAAAAAGTCCTAGGTGTCAAGTAAAAAAAAAAAATTAGCAAAAATTATTTTGGTAGTCAAACAAAAAAAAAAGCTATGGTTACTAAACCACCATGTGCACAAAATCACAAAAAGTTGCCTAGACTTTCAGACCTTTTTTAGGCCTGGTTATGAAAGTGTTAAAATACAGAAAATGATGCAGGAATTGATGCGGGTAATTGAATGTTATGGCATCACTCACTATATGCTTTTGTAGGCTTCAGGCAACTACAGGCCTGCAGCCTATGAGGTACCGAGGCTGATAAGAAGCAGTGACACCATTGCGTCTGCCTGTGCCATGACGCTGACAGAGCAGCTCAAAAGCCTGAACTGGTCTGTTTAACCCCTTGAGGACAGAGCCCATTTTGGCCTTAATGTCTGGGCCAAATTTTTGAATTCTGACATGTGTCACTTTATGTGGTAATAACTTTGGAACGCTTTTACTTATCCAGGCCATTCTGAGATTGTTTTCTCGTGACACATTGTACTTCATGACAGTCATAAATTTGAGTCAATATATTTCACCCTTATTTATGAAAAAATCCCAAATTTACCAAAAATTCAGAAAAATTTGCAAATTTCCAAATTTCAATTTCTCTACTTTCAAAATACACCGTAATACCTCCAAAAATAGTTATTATTTTACATTCCCCATATGTCTACTTTATGTTGGCATCATTTTGTAAACGTCATTTTACTTTTTTAGGACGTTAGGAGGCTTAGAAGTTTAGAAGCCATTTTTCAAATTTTCACCAAATTTTCCAAAACCATTTTTTTTTAGCACCAATGCAGATATAAAGTGATTTTGAGTGGCTTACATAATGAAACCCCCCATAAATGACCCCATTTTAGAAACTACACCCCTCAAGTTATAAAAAACTGCTGTTACAAACTTTGTTAACCCTTGAGGTGTTCCACAAGAATTAATGGAAAATGGAGGTGAAATTTCAAAATTTCACTTTTTTCGTAGATTATTCATGTTAATATTTTTTCTTGCAACACAGCAAGGGTTAACAGCAAACTAAACCTCAATTTACATTGCTCTGATTCTGCAGTTTACAGAAATACCCCATATGTGGTGGTAAACGTCTCTATGGGTTTGTGGCAGTGGTCAGAAGGAAAGGAGCGCCATACGGATTTTGGAGGCAAAATTTGCTAGAATAGTTTTTAGGCACCATTTTGTAATTGAGAGACCCTGACGTACCCCTACAGTGGAAAACCTCATAAAGTGACCCCATTTTTGAAACTACACCCTTCAAAGAATATATTAAGGGGTGTACTGACCACTTTGACCCCCTAAGCATTTTACGGAATTTGGAAACACTTGGCTGTGAAAATGAACATTTTTTTTCTTCCAATAAAATGTTGCTTTAGCCCCAATTTTTTTTATTTGCATAAGGGGTAACAGGAGAAAAGCACCCCATAATTTGTTACCCATTTTCTCCTGAATACGGGGAACACCCCATATGTTGTGGTAAACTGGTGTGGGGGCACATGGCAGGACTCAGAACAGAAGGAGCGCCATATGGATTTTACAACACAGATTTTGATGGATTGGTTTGCGGGAGCCATTGATTTTTATTTTTTTGAGCTATTGTCTTATGTGGGGGCTCATTTTTTGCAGGATGAGGTGAGGTTTTCATTGGTACCATTTTGTGGTAAATACGCCTTTTGATCGCCTGCTATTACACTTTTTGTGAGGGAAGAGGGAAAAAAATGGCTATTTGGCATAGTTTTTTTAAAAAATTTTTTACAGCATTCGCCTGGGGGCCATCTCATGTAATATTTTTATAGAGCAGGTTGTTACGGACGCAGCGATACCCAATATGTCCAACTTTTTTATTGTTGGAAAGTTTTACACATTAGATGCATTTTGAACAGAATAAAATATTTTTTTTGTGTTGCCATTTTCAGAGAGCCATATTTTTTTCAGTTTTCAGGCGATTGTCTCAGGTAGGGTACAGTTTTTGCGGGACAAGATGACGGTTGAATTGATACCATTTTGGGGTAATTACGCCTTTTTGATCGCCTGCTATTACACTTTTTGTGAGGGAAGAGGGGAAAAAAATGGCTATTTTGGCATAGTTTTTTAAAAAAATTTTTTACAGCATTCGCCTGGGGGGCCATCTCATGTAATATTTTTATAGAGCAGGTTGTTATGGACGCAGCGATACCCAATATGTCCAACTTTTTTATTGTTGGAAAGTTTTACACATTAGATGCATTTTTGAACAGAATAAAATATTTTTTTTGTGTTGCCATTTTCAGAGAGCCATATTTTTTTCAGTTTTCAGGCGATTGTCTCAGGTAGGGTACAGTTTTTGTGGGACAAGATGACGGTTGAATTGATACCATTTTGGGGTAATTACGCCTTTTTGATCGCCTGCTATTACACTTTTTGTGAGGGAAGAGGGGAAAAAAATGGCTATTTTGGCATAGTTTTTTAAAAAAAATTTTTTACAGCATTCGCCTGGGGGGCCATCTCATGTAATATTTTTATAGAGCAGGTTGTTACGGACGCAGCGATACCCAATATGTCCAACTTTTTTATTGTTGGAAAGTTTTACACATTAGATGCATTTTTGAACAGAATAAAATATTTTTTTGTGTTGCCATTTTCAGAGAGCCATATTTTTTTCAGTTTTCAGGCGATTGTCTCAGGTAGGGTACAGTTTTTGCGGGACAAGATGACGGTTGAATTGATACCATTTTGGGGTAATTACGCCTTTTTGATCGCCTGCTATTACACTTTTTGTGAGGGGAAGAGGGGAAAAAATGGCTATTTTGGCATAGTTTTTAAAAAAAATTTTTTACAGCATTCGCCTGGGGGGCCATCTCATGTAATATTTTTATAGAGCAGGTTGTTACGGACGCAGCAATACCCAATATGTCCAACTTTTTTATTGTTGGAAAGTTTTACACATTAGATGCATTTTTGAACAGAATAAAATATTTTTTTTGTGTTGCCATTTTCAGAGAGCCATATTTTTTTCAGTTTTCAGGCGATTGTCTCAGGTAGGGTACAGTTTTTGCGGGACAAGATGACGGTTGAATTGATACTATTTTGGGGTAAATACGCCTTTTTGATTGCCTGCTATTACACTTTTTGTGAGGGAAAGGGAAAAAAATGGCTATTTTGGCATAGTTTTTTTTTAAAAAATTTTTACAGCATTCGCCTGGGGGGCCATCTCATGTAATATTTTTATAGAGCGGGTTGTTACGGATGTGGCGATACCTAACATGTTTATGTATTGTGTGTTTTTTTTATTTGTAATCAATTTTTTTAACTTTTTTTTTTTAACTTATTATTTTTTTTTTTTTCCCACTTTCTTGACTCAGATCCACTTGGTTCTTCAAGAACCAGTGGGTCTGGTATTTTACAATACACTGCAGTACACTGTATAGTGTACTGCAGTGTATTTTCTTATAGCCTGTTCAAGCTCCTGCCTTTAGCAGGAGCTTGAACAGGCTTCCATGGCAAGCCAGACGAAAGCGTCTGGTTGCCATGGTAACCATCGGGACGCTGCCACAGCAGAGCAGCGTCCCGATGGAAGGGAGAGGGAGCTTCCTCCCTCTCATCTGCCCACACCATCGGCGCTGCCAGCGCACCGCAGCGCCGATGGGAGAGGGAGGGAGCGCTCCCTCCCTGTTAACCCCTTCCATACAGCGGTCCCTACGGACCGTGGCATGGAAGGGGTTAAACTGCTGACATCGGTGCCAGCACCGATGTCAGCAGTTTCAAGCAGAGTATCGACTGTATGCTGATACTTTGCTTGAATACCGCTCGGCCATCCTGAAAGATTATTGCGGGCGGCACTCGCGGCAGCCGCCCGCACATTGCAAGTCTCCCCCCGCCCGCCCATCTGCCCACCCATCTGCCCACAGCCAATCAGGGGGCGGGGGGACACCCTGACCTCCCCCTAAATACTGACACTCGGCGGGGATTCGCTAGAATAGCGCTATCCCCGCCGAGTACCCCTTGGCTGCTGTGAATGGCTGGTCTGAATAGACCAGCCATTCACAGCGATCGCCTTTATGGGGGGTGCACGGCACCCCCCGAGGCCTTAACTATGGGTGGCTGGGTGTCTTTAACAGCACCCATTACAGCATGTAACCCCCCCTGCACTGAGCAGGGGGGGTTTACATGCAGGACGTACCGGTACGCCCTGTTGCGCTAAGTACCTCTCGCCCAGGACGTACCGGTACGTCCATTGTCGCCAAGGGGTTAATGTGAGAATGGTATGGGGATATTATTATTTTTTGTTTGGAGGGGCACTTTTACTCTGTGTGAGATACTAAGGAGACACTAAGTGTGGGGGCACTATTACTGTGTGGTTGCATTAAGAGGTCCAGCACTACGACTAAGCTGTGCCAGTAAGAGAGTAACACTATTACTGCGAGGAGGGCAGTAAGAGGGCACTTTTACTGTGTAAGGGTGCACCATTACTGTGTGTGGACAGAAAAAGAGACTATACAGGTACAATAGTATTGTGTTGGGTTACTGGGGGACACTATTACTGTGTAGGGACAGTGTATAATTGCATGTTAAGCTGAAAAATCTGCTTTAAGACAGAATACTTATCTTATATGGGACAATAGTTTACTATATTACCACAAAAGCTATTCTGGCTTTATCTTTAGAGATGAGCGAGTAGTGTTCGATCGAGCTGGTATTCGATCGAATACTACGATATTCGGCGTACTCGATTTAATTCGAG
>ONZH01014803.1:0-41190 GCA_900303285.1 Rhinella marina | reverse complement strand
ATTATAGTAGTTATATTCTTGTACATAGGAGCAGTATTATAGTAGTTATATTCTTGTACATAGGAGCAGTATTATAGTAGTTATATTCTGTACATAGGAGGCAGTATTATAGTAGTTATATTCTTGTACATAGGAGGAGCAGTATTATAGTAGTTATATTCTTGTACATAGGAGCAGTATTATAGTAGTTATATATTCTTGTACATAGGAGCAGTATTATAGTAGTTATATTCTTGTACATAGGAGCAGTATTATAGTAGTTATATTCTTGTACATAGTTATAGGAGGCAGTATTATAGTAGTTATATTCTTGTACATAGGAGCAGTATTATAGTAGTTATTTCTTGTACATAGGAGCAGTATTATTAGTAGTTATATTCTTGTACATAGGAGCAGTATTATAGTAGTTATATTCTTGTACATAGGAGCAGTATTATAGTAGTTATTCTTTTACATTAGGAGCAGTATTATAGTAGTTATATTCTTGTACATAGGAGCAGTATTATAGTAGTATATATTCTTGTACATAGGAGGCAGTATTATAGTAGTTATTATTCTTGTACATAGGAGCAGTATTATAGTAGTTATTATTCTTGTACATAGGAGCAGTATTATATAGTATTCTTGTAGGAGAGTATTTAGTTATATTCTTGTACATAGGAGCAGTATTATAGGAGTTATATTCTTGTACATAGGAGGCAGTATTATAGTAGTTATATTCTGTGTACATAGGAGCAGTATTATAGGAGTTATATTCTTGTGCATAGGAGCAGTATTATAGTAGTTATATTCTTGTACATAGGAGCAGTATTATAGTAGTTATATTCTTGTACATAGGAGCAGTATTATAGTAGTTATATTCTTGTACATAGGAGCAGTATTATAGTAGTTATATTTGTACATAGGAGTATTATAGTAGTTATTTCTTGTATAGGGGCAGTATTATAGGTTATAGCATAAGTAGTTATATTCTTGTACATAGGAGCAGTATATAGTTATTCTTGTACATAGGAGCAGTATTATAGTAGTTATATTCTTGTACATAGGAGCAGTATTATAGTAGTTATATTCTTGTACATAGGAGCAGTATTATAGGGGCTGCATGGTATTGTTAGAGTTATATTCTTGTCTATAAGGTTCAGGATGGTAATGAAGAAAATGTAGGCATTGCTTACAGTACATTTGTGTCATACATATCTATAGTAGATAATAGAACTGTATCTAAATAAGCAAACAAGAACATGTGCTATAGATTTCACTCATGTATTTATTTTTAAAGTATTACCATATAACTAAGTAGTGTACAGCTATCATATTTCTTTTCACTTAATACAAATACATAGAAATAAGTGTTTGTATGCAAATGAGTTATTGCTTAATGATAATTACAGTATACTGATGACCCAGACACAAACAAATTGATTAAAAATAAAATAGTAAAGTTTATTATACTTAGCTTGGTGTAAATATGGAAATGATGATTAACCTAGTGAGCCCCGTCTGCTTCAAATGCAGCCTAGGTAAGGATAGTGACGACGAATCAGCAATCTGCTGGACACAACCCATGTGGTTGTCCCAGGCTGAGGCTAACACTCAAGTTTTGAATGGGATATTTATGGGGTCTTAGAATCCTCCCCCTCCTCCCTTGTAGAAAAGGGAGGGGGGACGAGCGTGTGAATAACTCCTAGTGACCACATCTCCTTCTGGTAACTATAAAGAGTGGATTTACATTACATAATATGTGTCCCAATATCTTGGAGAATATCGATGTCCCCCATCTGGGAAAACACAGAGTTAGTTTGACAATATAACATAATTACTCCCCGAGTAACGGATAGCTAAGCCAATTATGTTTCTCGGGAAATAGGAGAATGTTTATGTTAACTACTAGCAGCTGAACATTCCCAGATGGTGGTAGACAGACCTTTAGTCTACATATTCTCAGTCCAGGGGTCACTCAGGTCACCTGTTTCCCACACTGTTGCAGAGTCTGACAGGATACAAAGAGACCATACTAATGAATTAATATATCTATATACACATATACCATATATCTATATTATATGGTATATGGTCTTACACTAAAATGAGACATGATTTTAACTCCGATTACAGTGTTCTTACCACCAACACATGTATATGATAGAAGCAATTGCCTCAGATGTGAAATTAAACAGTACTGCAGAACTGTAACGATTGTCATTGTGGACATTACAGATTTACTGCTGTAACCCATGCAAATGTACTACATGGTCAGCAGCCCTATCAGCTCCACCATCACAGCTCTTCTACATACACTTGGTCCTATCAGGATTTGTTGGGACCGGCACACAATAAGGGTTAGAACACATGGAGTGGCTGTGCAAGGTTTTTAAAACGTTTGTTGGCTACTTTCACATCTGCGTTGTGCTGTCCGTTTTTGAGATCAGTCAATCTGCAGAATGTCAGTTGTTTGTGTGGGGCTTTTTTTGTGCGGATTTCACCCTCTGCAATGCAATGGTGAAATCTGCTGTAAAACCTCATCAAATCTGTCTGCTCTGTATATACATCACCGGAAAATGGAAAAAAATGAAAGACGTAATGGAAAACATAATGCAGTTGAGCTGAGAAAAGCATATACTGCTGGTGGTGCTTGGTCAATGATCACGCAGCCAAGGTGGTGCCCCCTTAATTTTTGGTTCTGTAGCAGGGTATATGATGAGGTAGGGTCACATTAATTCTGGGTGACGTCTCTCCAAGCTAGGATACAGGCTCCCATTCTGGCATGGTAACTGTCATACAAATTCTAGATGTCCTCCTGTGGTCATGTATGTAGCGGGCGCAATGCCGAGGGAACGGTGATTGCGCCATCCCCCATCATTGAGGCCCTCAGATGCCACGTTCATTGCAGCATCTGAGATTAAAAATGAGGGCTTTCAGGGATTAATCAGAAAAAAAAATACTCATCTCATCCATTTGCGCGTGAACCCAACGTGGCCATCCTGATTGACGACACCGCAACAAATCCCGTGCGCTGACATAACGACGTCATCGCGCATGGTGTCTTTATTCAAGTGCGATGGGCTCTTTGTGTGCAAATGGATGAGGTGAGTATGTTTTTGTTTTTGTTTTTTTTTCCTTACCAACATTTCAGGAGAAATTGATTCGTTACCACAAAATTCGGATCAAAGTTCACTTCAGATACTTAGATTTGCTGAACAATACCTGTAAATATCACCACTCAGTCATGAAGGTCATTGGGTATTGTTTCTAGTTTCTTAATCTGATCCAACCATCACCATGAACTGAAAACGCAGCATGAAGGGGCTGAGTGAAGGTGGTAGTGGTGGTGTGTATGTGAGTGATGGGGTCAGTCAGCTCATAAAATGACACCTTCTGAGCAGCATAATCAAGATATACCCTGATTTTGTTAGTCATAGGTTTGTGATTTATCCTAATTTCTCTATTTTTGTATCTTAGAAAGTAGCTGTCATCAGACCTGCGTAGACCCAGAGACTTCTCATCCATCCCTATGAAAGAGAAATACCCGCTTCTTTCCACACTAGCATAGGCCACGCCCACTCGCCAATTTCCTGATTTGCTGGTATCCATATCCCAGTAATGTTGACCTGATGTAAAACTCCTAGTACTTAATACTTTGCTTTCATCATATCTTTGGGGTGTTTCTGGGCGATTCTGGTGTACTTCTGTACAAGATATCGTTTTTAAGTCTCCAGACACCCAGACGTTGTTGGCAGCGGTTTTGACGTCAAATAATATTTCAGTAGCTTCTTTGGTCTGAAGATCTTTTGTTACGCCAACATCACCCATAATTCCAGACAAACCCACCTGTACCATCTTTGAGATCAGACTTTCTTCCAAATCATCAACAGCATTGGTTATTTTAACAACTCTCTCGCACAGGTCTTTCAATTCTGGGTCAAAGAAATAATTGACATCAGTTTTTTGATCTTGTAAGAAACTTAGCGGATCGGTCATGTTACACAGTTTCTCCATGTGACACATCCTACTGGACAGTTCATCCTTCTTCATGTCCAGTTGCTGGATCAGATCAGAGATGGACAGTGACGTCTGCTCTTCGCGTCTTGCGATCTCACACAGGACTCTCTTTGATAGGTCATCCAACTGCCTTTTGATTTTCTTAAAGGTGACATTAACATGCTGTGTTAAACGCGCTGTCCTTGCCGATGTGCTCTTTTTGTACCCTGAAGATTTTGGATTTTTTTCTCAATGTCTTCTCTCATTGAAGCCTCTTTTTCCATTATACTTCTCAGTTTGTCCATGTTATTCCTGAATGCGTCATTTATTCCGATCACCTGATGCTCCCGGTGTTTTCCATTCAGCAAACATGATACACAGATGCAGATATTTTCATAACAGCAATAGTACGTGAGGGCTTTGTGGTGAGACGGACATTTCTTTGCTCTCAGGGAACTGCAGGGCTCCATTAAGACATGCTCTTGAGACTTGCTGTGACTCTCAGGTGTTTATCACAGCGAAACCTCACAGTGCAGGCAGTATATAACAGCGGGCACAGGAGCGTCTAAACAGTTGGAGCAGAACACCTCCGTCTCTGTTTGCGCTGGTGGAGTAGAATGGAAATATTCTGCTATGTTGCATAGTTTGAGGTTGCTTTGCAATGCAGGACGCTCCGGGAATTCTCCTCTGCAGTCAGGACAGCTATAGAGTCCAGACGCCTCCTGTGAATCCAGCGCACGATCGGTGCAGGAGCGGCAAAGTTGTGCCCAATCTCAGCAATACGGGATCTGCATAGACATTCAAGCAGATGGAGCACGTCAGCTCTTCTTTCAGGGCTGCAAACGCCATTGTAGAAATGAGGCAGCGATTCTTGGTAAGGTGTGTTATAACTGGATTGCTCCTGACCATTTATAGCATGTCATTACAATGTTAACTCTATGTGCACCGGACGGTCCTTTCTTTCGAAAAGATTAGATAGTATATGGAATTTTACTTCTGTTTCGTAAACGTGTATAAACCTATCATGTCATGTTATTTCTGGTGCAGTTAATCATAGGACAACCTGGAGACTGTAGGGTTAAACTTTGTGTCCGCTATTAAATGCTCTAAAACTCCACGCAGACACAGACCAATGCATGGAAGGCACGTTTCATGCAAAGCTTTGCAACGTCTTGCAATTTTTCACTGCTTTCACTACTTTATTAAGTAGTGGACATGTCACAGCAGTGGGAAGCCGGACCTCCTATGGCCCAATATATTACACCAGAAAGTCCTTACTTACTCAAATCCTTGCCAGCATATACTTTATCTGGTGTAGTTTTAGATTTTACGGTGCAGGGACTGACAAAAAAATAAGCCAAATTTATTAACAGGGGTGAATCTGTGTCTGGGGACCTCTGTAATCTTCAGGGGCGTATTGGCCATAGACCTTACAAGGAAATTTCCCTGTGGGCCGATGCCCAGGGAGACTCCTGGGCCCCCCTCATGGCCGGCCAGTGGAAGTTTTTGGGGATGTATTTTGTGGTAGACTGTGGTATTTGGCTCTGTTGGAGTGGTATTATGTGTCACACTATGGATTACTGGCCTGCTTCAATCAATTTGGACCAACTAAAAGGGCCATTGTAGTTATTTTTCCAGGCCACTTTAAAGTTAGTCCGCCCTGAGACTAGGGGAGATAAGGTTCGGACTAATTGGATTTCAACATTGATCCTTCTGATCTGGGCAGATAACATTGCCAAAAATGTCTAGCAGTGGCTTCGTGCTCAGTCAGAAAACCAGGCACAGTACACCATGCTGCACAATTTCAAAGCTTGAGAAATAAATGAATAAGGCTACTTTCACACTAGCGTTTTAAATTCCGGTATTGAGTTCCGTCAAAGGGCTCAATACCGGAAAAAAACGCTTCAGTTTTGTCCCATTCATTGTCAAATGGGGGAAAAACTGAACTGAAGACAACGGAATGCTCCTGAAAGCATTCCGTTCAGTCTTCAGAACCGGAGGACAAACCGCAGCATGCTGCGGTTTGCCTCCGGTCCAGGGCATTCGCACCAAGACGGATCCGGAATGACCCCCAATGCAAGTCAATGGGGACGGATCCGTTTGGTGTGGACACACAGTAATCCGGATCTGTCCTCCATTGATTTCCAATGGGGAGTCATTCCGGATCCGGCATACATACACACAGACTACATACAAACAAACATACAGACATACAGACAAATCAGACATACAACTCACATACTCCGGGACGCCGGCAGCAGGTTCTTCACGTGCCTCCTGCACGCTGCGATGACGTTTCCCACTGCGGCCAGCAGAGGGCGCTGTGGGGAATCGTCATCACTGCGCGCAGGAGGCGCGTGAAGACGTTCTGCCGGCGTCCCGGGAGTATGTGAGTATGTATGTATGTCTGTATGTTTGTATGTATGTTTGTTTGTATGTAGTCTGTGTGTTGTTTTAATGTGTGGCATGTGTGGGGCCGGAGCGCTGCTCCGGCTCCACACATGTATAGCGTTAGCACGGATCCGTCGGCACCCTTTAGGTGCCGGATCCGTGCTAACGCTAGTGTGAAAGTAGCCTAAAGCAGTATTTTGGCAGCATGTTCATACATTTCTGCAAGTCCCATTTCAACAAAATGGGCAGTCGTGGAAATTTCCTCAACAAATCCAAATTTTGTGAATAAAAAGTATCCTGAGCCTAACGCACATTAGCCAGGAAATTTAGGAGGAGGAGGCATGGTTAAGGTTGCAAACGTTTTGTCTGCACAGTGAGTATGGCCATATTGTTGGTAGGAAACTCCTAGTTACTAGTAGTAGTACCAGCCGTAGTACACAGATAATGGCACCAGCTTGTGATGGGTGTGGGCTCCCCTTTTTGGAATGACACTTCTTGTGGTATAAAGTTTCAACCTTTATTCTCTTCACAACAGTGGCACAATTCGCTTGATGGTTACAGAATACGCAGTGGCACAAAACAGTGGATAGTTGCAGGAACACAAGGCATTTCATGGCTCAACCTGCACAGCTAAAACCGTAGTAACTTCACATTGGATAACCTGTCTTCTACAGTGCAACACATGATCTGTCACTTGGCTATTCTTCCGAGAGCCCTTTGGGCTTAATATTGTCCCTCTGACATTCACCAGTCTTCTCTTATGAAGGACTGGAACATACAGGCCACACACCAAGCCGCGGTTAGTCTGTCTCAGTCTGTTGGTCAATCTCCACTCCTGGGTTGACACCCACACATCCAACACTGACCTAATGTTGGCTGCCAAACCGCGACAGTCTCTGTCTCTACTATCTCACTGTGTTGAGCTAAGAGAAGCCAAGCCCTTATGGCGAAGCTGCCCATTTTCGCCCAATGTAGCAAAAGCAGCATCATCTGAAATAAAAAAAAAAAAAAAAAAAAAAAAAAATCTTAATGCAAAATTACTTTTATACACTGCAGATACAAGGTGTTTCCAGCAGAAAGTGGAGCAGACTGGGCGGAAAGAGATGCTTTCTGCATATATACTGTGTTGGGGTGAACATTCAGTTAGATTAGAAACTCGTCGGTCACTCGCTCCAAATCATTCAAGCATGTGCTAGCATACTAAGAAAGAGTCTGACACGTGGTTCAGTTTCAATCTCAGCTCATGCAAGGCACTCAGTGGTGATACGGCTAGAAGCTTATGAGCTCTCTCTCCTTTATTTCCAGTGTATATACTTGTTATACAAAAAAGGCGTGATTAATAATAATAGGCAGGCTTTAAACATATACACACAGTAGAAAAGGTGGGGGCCTCATTCACAGAGTTTTCCCCGCAAGCTAACAAGCAATGAACACATATTCTTTGTTCCTCTAGTCGCATATCTTGGTTAATACCCCCACCGCAGCACCCTGGACAGGTGGGCGGGGGAGTCGAATCCGTATCGGGATGTACCAGGACATAAACCACATTCTAGACACACTGCAAAGCTGTATTACAAAAGCATATATGTCTTGTATCCGGTAGAGTTAGTATCTTCTGATAGGTTCTTCTTCTGTGTGATTCCCTTTGTTCTGGGCTCGTGCAGGCTGCGTGATCAAGGCAGATACTAGCAGCCCCCTAGGTCTCGTTTTCACTGAATGAAACTCAGTTTCACGTGAACCACATGGTGCAGTCTTAAATGTAGTCCTGGATACAGGCGTCATCTTAATATCTAATGTCTACATGTGCTTTATGTAGCAGGCAGAAAGGAAAATATGATTTGGAAATTCAAACAGTATAGTTCAACCTGACAACTGTACTTACGATATACAGTATATGTTTGTTTTTTGCGCCTCATGCCTAGGACTATTGTTTTAGTCTGCATTTGATCCTCTTTTTTTTTTTTGCCAATCTCGCATACACCCATTCATTTCTAAATCCAGACAGCACACAGATTTCATCCGAGCAAGAACATTGTAGCATGTGCAGTACCCCAGATTTGTGGGAACATGTTGGGTTTGTAATGTTTTTGACATGCTGTGCACTGTTGCACCAGAAGTTGGCATATCTGTGGCACTGGGAATATAGCTAACCGCTCCATCCCCTCTTGATAGGAGTGGGCTGGTCTAACTTCTAAGACACCCATGACCACAGTTCACTTCTGAAGCTTCCCAGGCTGCCATAGTAGGCTCCCTGCTAAGCTGAGCATGAAGCACAGCTTAGCAGGGAGAGTGTCAGAATCCCATTCACCCTAATAGATTCTTATAATGGGACAAGGGATCAAAAGATCCCAGGTTCTAGCTCCCTGAGGAGGTTAAAAGTTATTGTTAGTTTAAAAAATGAAACATTAAAATATTAAATGCTTATATATTTTTATATGTAAAATTGGGAAAGGGGAGGGATTTAAACAATAAAAAAATAAACATCAAGTATGGCTACATCTAAAAATGTCTGAACTATTAAAATATTTTTAAAAAATTTCCTGTGTGGTGAATGCCATAATAGAAAAAAATGAAAAAACACATGGTTTGCTGTTTTTTAGTCGCCTTTTCCTCCCCAAAATATTGAATAACAGTGATCAAAAAGTTGTACGTACCACAAATATGGCACCAATAAAAACTTCAGTTCGCCCTGCAAAAACAAGCCCTCATACAGATCTGTGAATGGAAATATTAAATAAGTTATGGTTCTCAGAAAATGACTATGCAAAGAAAATTTAGATTTTTTTTTCCAAAGGTTTGCATTTGGTAGTAAAACAAAAAAAGATGCAAGGTTGGTATCGGCGCTGTAATCGTATTGAGCCCCAGAATAAGGACCTCATGTCATTTTTAGCACATAGTGAACGATGTGATGTCTAAACCCCACAAAAACCTAGGCTGCAATGTGGATTTTTTTTTCAATTTAACCCCACAAAGAATTTTTCCCCCCATTTTTCCAATAACGGATATGGTAAATGAAATAGTGCCCTTAAAAAATAAATTTATCCCAAAAAATAAGCCCTAATATGGCTATATGAGCAGAAAATGAAAATAGTTATGGCTCTTGTAACGTGGGGAGGAAAAAATGAAAACGCAAAACCAAAAATGGTTCTGGTATCCGGTGAAGCAGCCAGCTCCCACCGCTACAACTGTTTGTACATACATTTCTATTGAGGAGGCTATCTGGTAATAAATATTGATGATCTATACCCAGAATAAGTCATCAATATCAGATCGGCGGGGGTCTGACACCCAGGACCGCCACCAATCTGATAGTGATGACCCATCCTGAGGATAGGTGAACATTATATATTACTGGATAACCCCTTTAAAGGGTTTCTGTCAGCAGTTTTTTGGGTATGAATCAGGCTGACATTAGAGATGTGCTAATGTCACCTGATTCCAAATATATATCTGTTTTATTTACTGGTGCCCCCATTTTTATATAAAATGAACTTTTATTTTATGCTAATAAGGCCTCTAGGTGCAAGGGGCGTTACCCCTGCTCCTAGAGGCTCTGTTGATTGACCGGACCAGGCAGAGAAGAAACACTCCATTCACCATAGCTTGCAAGGACCTTCAATGATGTCATGACCATGTGATCAGTCACATGGTTTAGGAGGAGACAGGCTGTTTGTGTGATCCTAACCATGCGACTGATCACATGGTCATGACATCATTGAAGGTCCTTGCAAGCTATGGTGAATGGAGTGTTTCTTCTCTGCCTGGTCCTGTCAATCAACAGAGCCTCTAGGAGCAGAGGTAACGCCCCTTGCACCTAGAGGCCTTATTAGCATAAAATAAAAGTTCATTTTATATAAAAATGGGGGCACCAGTAAATAAAACAGATATATATTTGGAATCAGGTGACATTAGCACATCTCTAATGTCAGCCTGATTCATACCGAAAAAACTGGTGACAGAAACCCTTTAACTACTACAATAAGAACCAATTTTCACCCCATAATATAATTTCAAGAGTAACACCTGCATTGCCTAAACGGGAAGTTATTACTCTCACAGCAGAGTACACTCATAAGTACCTTTGGTCCTCCTAGAAGATTATCTTGTTTGTGAACACGTTACTGTTACTTACCGGGCAAAAAACATGTTTGTTCTGCAATGAATCCGGACTTGGTGATATAAGATAAGGTGTATTGACTTGAACTAATATAACGGACCCTCTAAGCCTCTTCACTAAAAATAATTAACAGATTTGGAAAAATGGAAATTGTTAAAATTCTTGATGAACTTTCACGGTTTTCACAAATAAACATAAACTGTATTGATATAAATTTGCCAGTAACATAAAGTACAACGTGTAATGGAAAAAAATAGTCTCTGAATAATTTGAATGTCTAAAAGTATTAATTCTGTATTCTGTCATAATGGACACGTCAGTTTTGATAACTGAAGTTCTATCATTATGGCAAAAAGTGGTTTAAAGGGTTTTTAGGGAGTTAAATATTGATGACCTATGGTACAAGCACAAACTCCTGTATCCACCTAATCTGCACATGCAGGACCGGTTCTGGCCCATTCACAGTGGAAGTGATATCCCCTCCATAGCCCCGGCCAGAAACCTCGTAAAGGATGTGACCAACAAAAGCTGAATTTTTTGAAAAGGAACTATTACAGGAAAATATGGTTCCCAGCCAGATGCTCAGTCCGGTGACCACACAAATATGCCTAATAATTAGATTTACTGGTATTCAGAGGTATTCACCCATTGAGTAAGGCCAGAAGCCATTTGGTCATTGTGTCTCTTGTTGGCATATGAAAGGTAGGAAGGACAGGTTGTAAAGTGGGGGGAAAAGCAGTTGGACAATATTCTCTTGGCCAACTGATTGGGACGATATTTGGGACGATATTTGGGACCCTGGACGAACAGCACTTTAGGGTCAAGCTACGTAATATTATATATGTGCTGTCTGTGTATGTATATAAGTATAATATCCCAGTAGATTTATATGTGTACATATAGATTTTGTAGTCTGCAATTGTATTCCATTCAAACGTGAGACTGTGGAACCTGTAGCTGACACATGTTTACAGACGTGTAGAGTATATGCGCAGCTTCATAGTTGACGTTCACCTCGCACATCAATGGCACGTGGTGCTCCATAGTTTCTATGTTGCTTATTCACGATGGTGCTATTTGTCTGCTCGCCATACACTTTTACCACAGCAGCACAAGAATAGTTCAGTTTCTTGTCCTGTCACCCGGGGCCTGAAAACCAATAATAATCCCTTTTTGCAACTCTCATAAATCACCCCTTTTATCAATGACCGCGATGAGAGATATGTGTGCAGACAGCCTATCACCACACCTTATATACCCCACCGAGCCTGCTCAGCACACCTTATATACCCACCGAGCCTGCTCACCACACCTTATATACCCACTGAGCCTGCTCACCACACCTTATATACCCACCAAGCCAGCTCACCACACCTTATATACCACCGAGCCAGCTTAGCACACCTTATATACCACCGAGCCTGCTCACCACACCTTATATACCCACCGAGCCTGCTCACCACACCTTATATACCCACCGAGCCTGCTCACCACACCTTATATACCACCAAGCCAGCTCAGCAAACCTTATATACCCACCGAGCCAGCTCAGCGCACCTTATATACCCACCGAGCCAGCTCACCACACCTTATATACCCACCGAGCCTGCTCACCACATCTTATATACCCACCAAGCCAGCTCAGCACACCTTAATATACCCACCGAGCCTGCTCACCACACCTTATATACCCACCGAGCCTGCTCACCACACCTTATATACCCACGAGGCCAGCTCGACCACACCTTATATACCCACGAGCCAGCTCACCACACCTTATATTACCCACCGAGCCAGCTCACCACACTTTATATACCACCGAGCCAGCTCACCACACCTTATATACCCACCGAGCCAGCTCACCACACCTTGTTATACCCACCGAGCCAGCTCAGCACACCTTGTATACCCACCGAGCCAGCTCAGCACACCTTGTATACCACCGAGCCAGCTCAGCACACCTTGTATACCCACCGAGCCAGCTCAGCACACCTTGTATACCACCGAGCCTGCTCACCACACCTTTATATACCCACCGAGCCTGCTCACCACACCTTATATACCCACCGAGCCAGCTCACCACACCTTATATACCCACCGAGCCAGCTCAGCACACCTTGTATACCCACCGAGCCAGCTCAGCACACCTTGTATACCCACCGAGCCAGCTCAGCACACCTTGTATACCCACCGAGCCAGCTCAGCACACCTTGTAACCCACCGAGCCAGCTCAGCACACCTTGTATACCCACCGAGCCTGCTCACCACACCTTATATACCCCACGAGCCTGCTCACCACACCTTATATACCACCGAGCCTGCTCACCACACCTTATATACCCACCGAGCCAGTTCACCACACCTTATATACCCACCGAGCCAGCTCAGCACACCTTATATACCCACCGAGCCAGTTCACCACACCTTATATACCCACCGAGCCAGTTCACCACACCTTATATACCCACCGAGCCTGCTCAGCACACCTTATATACCCACCGAGCCAGCTCAGAACACCTTATATACCCACGAGCCTGCTCACCACTCGTGACTTTCTTCTTGAGCTATGTGCTGCTGACATCAAAAGTAGGAAGTGGCCAGGATAATGGGACTCGACTGTGTATAAGATGATCATTAAGTATCCCTGTTTGGTTTTTTTCCCATCAGAGCTTTAAATGGGTTTTCCAGGCATTTAATATTGATTACCTATTCTCAGGATAGGAAATTCCGCCCAGTCAGTCATCATGTATGTGCCCTCTTGTAACTTTACCAAATCATAACGACCGCAGAAGAAATTGAGAAGCACTCTTACAGTATGTGGCCAGTCCTGATATATTTTTTTTTTACGTGTACAGTATAGGCTAGCTAACCAGAGCCCTTCGGTCTCGATTTCCCAGACTCCACATATAACTGGGATATAAAACGCAGAATGAGAGAAACATCAGTCTGGGACATCTCTTGTGATTGAACTTAAAGGGGTTGTCTGAGTTAAGAAAAAAAAAAAATATAGCACTGTAAATCTGATGGGCAGCAATATATAACTAAGTTAAGCAAGTTTTAGGCAAAAAAAATCTATTTCCTAATTTTTCTGGTTCTCTTCTGGCCCTTTGTTTACCTGCAGTAACAACAATCTCTGCCCCTCCCCCTGCTCTGCAAAGGGAGTGAATACAAGTGCTGCCCTAAGTGACATGTCTGCCTGCTGGGATACTCAGCAGCATGTTGTATGTGTAGGACTACAAGTCCAGCTGTACAATGACACCACTGATGCACACAGGATCTTCCCCCTACCTGTGCTTGTGCAATACTCTGCAGATCCTTTCTAGTCTGTCATCTCCTGTGCCCAGCATATGTCTCCTCACTGCCTGCAGCTACTGTAGTAAAGCCTTCAGTCTGTGCTGACTGAAGGGGTTAATGTTTTATCTGAAAGAATTGAGGGAGAGAGCAGACAGCAGCCGGCAGTGCAGGGGGGCGTGGCCTGCACAGTGACGTCTTGTGTACAGACTCTTATCTTATCTCACGGGCTTGTGCACAGAACATCAGCAGAGCAGGGAGAGAAGCTGACATCATAGGTCATGTGACACTCAGTGAAATCTGAGAAAAGGGCCACAGAAGTTAAAGTATTGCATTGAAAAAACATTATATTTGCCTAGTTAGAAACATACAAAGAACAAAAAATAACTTGGACAACCCCTTTAAAGCTTAAAGGGGTTATCCCACGAATAATGTAAAAAATGAAAATCAGACATCATATAGTACATATCAACCGCTTTTTAACAAAGCTAGAACCAGCCCTGTACCTCACATGGATCTAGAGATCTCCCCATTCATTGCTCTGCTAGATTCATATCAAGCTGACAGCTCGGGGGGAGTGTCTTTTCTGCTGCAGCTCAGGAGGCGTGTCCATGCTCTCCCTATCACAGCTCAGGAGACAGTTAAAAGTTGAAACTGAGCATGTGCGGCCTGCTCAGTGAATAGGTCAAAGAAATAAGAAATTAAGTGGTCCTATACAGATGCATTTTATTGAATAACTCAGTAGCGATACAAAACTTTTAATGACATTCAATTACAAAAATATTCAGATCCAGGTGCTGGTTTGAAAACTGTAGAATATTTTTCGTGGGACAACCCCTTTAACATACAAAATAGATATTGGTGGAAATCACCAATTTTGGTAGTATCAGCTGACCTTCTAATGTGTATGGAGGACTTCCGACTCTTTCCCCTGACTCCAGATGCTGGTGGAAAGCATGGGCATGTTGTATTTTGTCTTGCCCAATGCTTTTGTTATCAGGGAGATAAGCTGCCTGCCATGCACACAACAGAGCTGAGCATGCATGTGTATGGATGTATCAGGAGTGCCGTAGGTTTACTCTGGGAGGCTGCAGTAAGAAGAATGTGAGCTGAATAGCTGGTATGTCAGTCACTGGTCTGAACAATGAGCAGTCAAGCATGCAGTTGGAGTGCAAGAGGTTAATAGTCAAGGCACCGGCTCGCATGACCGTAGGTTGTTAATCATTTGAAGTGATGTGTAAGTTTCGTTTCTCCTCCTCAGTCATGGCGAGTGCAGATCTTGGAAATGATCTATCTGTCTGAGTGTATATGCAAATCCCTTGAGATGTGGACACAACTTCTGCTGAGAATGTGCTGGTTACCTTTGAGGTGTCTGAACCTTACAGGTGCATCTCAATAAAGTAGATGAAAAGTTACTTTATTTCAGTAATTCAATAAGGGAAACTCATATATTCTATAGATTCACTACACACAGATGATTATGACTTACCGCTAATGAAAACCCAAAAGTCAGTATCTCAGTGTTAAAGTAGCTTCCTCTACTGAAAATGAAGTTGTCAAGGATCAAGCGATTCCCGGGCCGGGGGACATCAAGCACACACAGAGTTGCTGTACAATAGAGTCCGGGGTTCCCCTTTTTCAGTAAAGTCTTAGGGCTGATTTACACCAACAGACTATCTGACAGATATCCTGACCAATCATTGGTCAGATGGTGGTTTACACACACAGATCTTTTGTTATACAAACCAACTATTGGTCCGATTGGACAGAAATTGGTCAGATAATCTAAATTTAAGTTGGATTTACACTGACCAATTTTTGGGCAGTTTATTGGGAATGACCGTTCCTCTGAATGCTCATTCCTGACAATCTGCACATCTAAATGTGCTGCTGATCACACAATAAACGAGAAAAACGCTCATTCATCAGGTGATCCTGTTGATCGTGCAGGCACTCAATTCATCGCTCCTGGGCAGTACTATAGTAGCTATATTCTTGTAAATAGGAGCAGTATTATAGTAGTTATATTATTGTACATAGGAACAGTATTATAGGAGTTATATTCTTGTACATAGGAGCAGTATTATAGTAGTTATATTCTTGTACATAGGAGCAGTATTATAGTAGTTACTGCTCCTATGTACAAGAATATAACTACTATAATACTGCTCCTATGTACAAGACCATAACTACTATAATACTGCTCCTATGTACAAGAATATATTATAGTAGTTATATTCTTGTACATAGGAGCAGTATTATAGTAGTTATATTCTTGTACATAGGAAGCAGTATTATAGTAGTTATATTCCTGTACATAGGAGGCAGTATTATAGTAGTTATATTCTTGTACATAGGAGTAGTATTATAGTAGTTATATTCTTATACATAGGAAGCAGTATTATAGTAGTTATATTCTTATACATAGGAACAGTATTATAGTAGTTATATTCTTATACATAGGAGCAGTATTATAGTAGTTATATTCTTGTACATAGGAGCAGTATTATAGTAGTTATATTCTTGTACACAGGAGCAGTATTATAGTAGTTATATTCCTGTACATAGGAGCAGTATTATAGTAGTTATATTCCTGTACATAGGAGCAGTATTATAGTAGTTATATTCCTGTACATAGGAGGCAGTATTATAGTAGTTGTAGTCATGCACACAGGGGGCAATATTATAGTATTACAGCAGGGTGTTAATGAAAAAAACACTTGTGTCGTACAGTATGCAGTAGTTAATTTAGTGGTGTGTAAATAGGCAAAAAGCATTTGCTTTGTTTCATCCATTTATTAATTTCAGTTATTTTAAAGTATTACCATATTAAGTGTATAGCCATCATATTTCTCTTAGGAATCACTAGAAACAATCGCATAAGATTTGAAAAAAACTAAAACATTGCTGCAGAATTTCCTAGGTTGTTTGTGAGGAAAAGAGGAACATCACCTCTATCAACTTGACCGTCACAGCTCTTCTGGTCATATCAGGATTTTTTAGGACCAGCACTGACCCAAAATAAGGGTTAGAAGAACTTAGGACACATGGAGAGGCTGTGCAAGGTTTTCCAAAAAAGCTTGTCACAAAATCATCCATCTATTAACAAGATTGATTCCGCTGTCTGTGGCTGCTGACAGTTTGGCACTGAATGGCTGGTTACTCTAAGGCCTGTTTCACATGACCATAGTCAGTCCAGGAAACATGCTGAACAAAGCATCTCTGAAGTGAACTCACAGCATCATAATCATTTGTGATGTTATCAATTCCCATCTTGTCATAGGCCTACTGAACTTTACTCACATAATGCAATGACTATAGTTCAGTGGACCTGTGGTGAGATGGAAATTCACAGCATTATAAGATGAGCAGTGTTGAGTCCAGGAATTACTGCTCCCACATGGAGCACTTTTCCCAGGCTGAATACGCTTGTGTACCTTGGTAGATCCATCACTCCATCCAGTCCCAGGCATTCTCGATGGGGGAGAGGATGGATACCCTGAAGAGCACGTTGGGTGGCCCGGGTAGTGTGTGAATGGCGTTATCTTGTTGGAACACCACGTCTCCGAAGTCAAAAAAGGCAGACTGGTTTCACGAAGTCCTGGATATATTCAAGGTTGATCAGTGCTCCACGGATAGCAGACAGGAACAGGTAATGCAGCTAATGGCGCCCTATACCATAACACCCAGTACTGGACCTCTGTTTCTTCGCACTGTGCATGATGGCAGTAGGCTCTCCAGCCCTCCTGCAGACTCTGATGCGACCATCAATGGCAAACAATAGTGTTCTGTGATGAAAGCAGGTTCTTCCTTGGTGCTAATAATGGCTGCATCAGTGTGACCCTGAAGAACCCAAAAAAAAGGGGACATCGTCTTGGTTGTGTGATCATTGACCAAGCACCACTAGTAGTTTACACTTTGTCCATCTGAACTCAATTGCATTGTTTTCATTTTCTGGTCATGTATTGTGAGGGGGTGATATGAATTTAAGGTTCAGGGGGCAGGTTACTCCCTGAGAAAGCAATGTGCAGACACTGAACAAGCAGGGAATGTTGGGAGCTCAGCTCTAGCTCTATATGTAAACTATGAAATGGTATGTAACAGCAGACATATCCAAAACCGTGTTTCCCCTTAAAATTAATTGGGATGGGGTGTGGGAAATTACGATGTATGTCATTAGGTATCATCCTTAGTTTCTTAATCTGATCCACCCATCATCATAAACTGCAAACACAGAATGAAGGGGCTGAGTGAAGGTGGTAGTGGTGGTGTGTATGTGAGCGATGGGGTCGCTCAGCTGATAAAAGGACAACTGCCCAGCATCATAATCAAGATATACTCTGATTTTGTCACACACAGGTTTGTTAAATATCCTGATTTCTCTATCATTATATCTTAGAAAGTAGCTGTCAGTAGACCTTCGTAGACCCAGGGACTTCTCATTCTTCCCAATTAAAGAAAAAGGCCCCCTTCTTTCCATGTTCGCATAGGCCACGCCCACTCGCCAATGCCCTGATTTGCTGGTATCCATATCCCAGTAATGTTGACCTGATGTAAAACTCCTAGTACTTAATACTTTGCATTCTTCAAATCTTTGGGGTGTTTCTGGGCGATTCTGGTATACTTCTGTACAAGATATCGTTTTTAAGTCCCCAGACATGCAGACGTTGTTGGCAGCCGTGTTGACGTCCAATAAGATCTCAGTAGCTTCTTTGGTGGGAAGATATTTTTTTATGCCAACATCATAGTTGGCAGAGGTGTTGACGTCCAATAATATCGCAGTAGCTTCTTTGGTCAGAAGATCTTTTATTACACCAACGTCGCCCATAATTCCAGACAAACCCACCTGTACCATCTTTGAGATCAGACTCTCTTCCGAGTCATCAACAGCATTGGTTATTTTAACAACTCTTTCGCACAGGTCTTTCAGTTCTGGGTCATAGAAGTAATTGACATCAGTTTTTTGATCTTGTAAGAAACTTAGCGGATCGGTTATGTTACACAGTTTCTCCATGTGACGCATCTTCCTGAACAGTTCATCCTTCTTCATGTCCAGTTGCTGGATCAGATCAGAGATGGACAGTGACGTCTGCTCTTCACGTCTTGCGATCTCGTACAGGACTCTCTTTGATAGTTCATCCAACTGCCTTTTGATTTTCTTAAAGGTGACATTAACGTGCTGTGTTAAACGCGCTGTCCTTGCCGATGTGCTCTTTTTGTACCCCTGAAGATTTTGGATTTTTTTCTCAACGTCTTCTGTCATTAAGGCCTCCTTTGCCATTATACTTCTCAGTTTGTCAATCTTCTTCCTAAATGCTTCATTTATTCCGATCACCTGATGCTCCCGGTGTTTTCCATTCAGCAAACACGATACGCAGATGCAGATGTTTTCATCACAGCAATAGTATGTGAGGGCTTTGTGGTGAGACGGACATTTCTTTGCTCTCAGGGAACTGCAGGGCTCCATTAAGACATGCTCTTGAGACTTGCTGTGGACTCTCAGGTGTTTATCACACAGCGAAACCTCACAGTGCAGGCAGTATATAACAGCGGGCACAGGAGCGTCTAAACAGTTGGAGCAGAACACCTCTGACTCTGTTTGCGCTGGTTGAGCAGAATGGAAATATTCTGCAATGTTGCATAGTTTGAGGTTGCTTTGCAATGCAGGACGCTCCGGGAATTCTCCTCTGCAGTCAGGACAGCTATAGAGCCCAGATGCCTCCTGTGAATCCAGCGCACGATCAATGCAGGAGCAGCAAAAGTTGTGCCCACATCTCAGCAATACGGGATCTGCATAGACATTCAAGCAGATGGAGCACGTCAGCTCTTCTTTCAGGGCTGCAAACGCCATTGTAGAAATGAGGCTGGGATCTGTGGGGCGTGTTCTGACTGGTTTACTGCTGACCCTGGAGAATACGTCATTGCACTGTTAACTCTGTGTGGACCGGACAGTCCTTGCTTCTGAAAAGACTCGATAGTATATGGGACTTAACTTCTGTTTACTTCATAATATTTCTGATGCGATCAGTCATGGGACAACTCGTTTCAAGTGGTTCAACGCCTGGAGATTATAGGGTTAAACTTAGTGTCCACTAAAACTCCATACAATTGCATGCAAAGGCGTCTTGTGTCTGTAGAGTATTGGGGTAATTTGTGAAGTTCTGTAGGTCGGCTTTGTGGTATACAAAAGTCACACCTTTTTGAGAAGCTACATTTCTGTGCAATACTTTTCAACTTTTTGCAGTTATGGCTTTCGATACTTTAATAAAAAGTGGACAGCGGAAGGAGGCAGGACATCTCATGGCCTGAAAAATTTACACCAGAGCTGTGTTAATAGCTCATATTCCTGCTAGCTTATAGTAGTAGTAGTAGTAGTGGTAAAGATAATTCAAATTTATTAACGAGTATATCTAAATGAATGTGTATGGGGACCTCCGGAGGAGATAAGATTGGGCAGTTGGATTTCAGCATGCCTGATTCTTCTGTTCTCAGGGAGATAAGTAGCTGCCAAAAATGTCTTCCAATGGCTTTCTTCCCATTCAGGACACCTGCATGCTCGGTCCCACAGTCCCTAGCATGCACAATACAGCGATGAAGCCAGGCACAGTATACCTTGCTGTGCAGTGTCAGAGCTTCAAAAATTAAAAAAAGAAGAGTATTCTTCTTAGGTGTCAGCCATTTATCTTCGTCCTCCCTCTCCCCGTTTAAAGAGCACCTCTCCCCGCTCCTGACACGCCTGTTTTAATAGCTTCATGCATTCCCCATGTAATAACAATTCTGGAACATCTATTCTTATGTCTCTATGTTGTGCCATTCCTTTATTATTTCTACTAGAAGTTATGAATGAATTACTAGCAGTCTGCAGTAAGGGTACAGAGGGGAGGTAACCAGTTGGGGGCGTGTACCTGCACAGACTTACTCTATCCAATCAGTGCTGCCATGTTCAGACTGTGCAGGTACACCCCCCCCAGCTGGTTACCCTTACTGCAGACTGCTAGCAATTCATTCTTAACCTCTAGTACAAATAATGAAGGAATGGCACAAACATAGAGACATAAGAATAGAAGTTCCAGAATTGTTATTACATGGGGAATGCATGTAGTTATTAAAATTGGTATGCCAGGAGCGGTAAAAGGTCCTCTTTAAAGGTATTCATCTAAATGAGGTTGTTTTTGGCGGAGGGACATACATTCCTGCAAGTACCATTTAAATTAATGGGGCAGTCGTGGAAATTTCTGCAACAAATCAGGCTTGTGAATATATATATGTCCTGATCCTAATGCATGGCAGCCAGAAAATTTAGGAGGAGAGGGTATGGTTTAGGTTGCATATGTTTTGTCTGCACAATGAGGATGACCATTTTGCTGGTAGGCATCCCCTAACTGCTAGTAGTATTAACAGTACCAGCGGTAGTACACAGATAGTGGCACCAGCCACTATCCTTTATTCTCTTCACAACAGTGGTACAATTCGCTTAATCGCTCCAAAATTGACACAACAGACTTGACAGTTAAGGGAACAGAAGCAACATTTCACAGCTTAAAGAAAGAAGAACTCCCGCAAACATTTTTATTCTCTGACCTGTTAGAAAGGTGCATGATATAATCTGTAGTGAATGTAATCTTCTCATCAGAGACTGTATTTATTTGTTATCCACTCTCTTCTTATTGTAGCTGGGTCATGTGACCAACTCCCTGATCTCCAACTGACCCAGGACAGGAAGCCAGTAACTGCTCTATTCATTCCTATGAGACTGAAAGTGAGGCTCCCATAGGAATACATAGAGAAATATACTTCCTGTCCACACATAAGATGCTGTCAGTTGGTGGGTCTGATTTCTGGTCACATAACACAGATGAGAAACATCAGGGAGATATAACTCACAAATACAGACACTGGTAAGAAAATGACATTCACTACAGATTACATCATGCACATTTCTAGCAGGACATGGAATAATTTTTTTTTTTAGGGAGTTCTTCTTTAAGCTGCACAGCAACACCGCAAGTAACTTCACATTGGATAATCTGCCTTCTACAGTGCCATACATGATCTCTTACTTGGCTATTCTTCCAAGAGCTTTTAGGGTTTAACTCTGTCCCTCTGAACTTCACAAGTCTTCACACACTAAGGACTGGAACATACTGGACACACACTAGGCAAGAGACAATCTATCTGTATCCGTTGGACACTCCCAGAGGCCACTTTTGGCTAGTGTACCTATTGGTGAGATATCGTTGACTGCTGCACACGTTTCTATGACTCATTCATAGACATTTAGACTGACTTTGAGAGGGGCTGCATCATTGGACTGAGAGGAGGATGGTCATTTTGACAAATTGCCCACTATCCAAGCTGTTCTGACCTAGCTGTTAGGAGGTGTCGGGAGCAGTGATTACATGAGGGCACACACAAGGCGAACAGGCTCCAGACAGCCCAGACAGACACCAGTAGAGAGGATTGTTTGATCCCCCGACAAGCACAAGCAGCTTCCAAGGTTTCATTGTCCACCATCCAGACACAGGTTGCTCCTTCATTGCACCCCTGTCTCTGCCTGGACCAGTTCCTGGAGCTTAGCAAAAGGAAATTTCATGTTACATCATCCATTACATGTCCCGCTATTGACAGCCAGCCACCATCACCTTTTGTTTGCAGTTGTCATGAATGAGAAACCTGGACTGTTACAGACTGGAACCGTATCGTTTTTAATGATAAATCCAGGTCAGATTCGAGTATGGAGGCCTCGTGGTGAGCTCTTCAATCCTGCCTTTGCCATGGAGCAAGACACTGTCCCAATTGCTTGTTTGATGATCTGGGAAGCCATCAAATACGACAATCACCCTTGCAGTGATATGAGGGACACTAACAGCTCAGTGATATGTGCAGGACAGCCTTCAAATCCCACACTGTAGAAGAGATGGATGGCTGCCCCAATGAACAGTCAGGCAACATGTGCTCTGAAAGGGGAGAGGGGGATAAGCGACTGCTAGACTCCTCTAGTGGCATCGTATCTCCTCTGAGAACTAGATGATTGGGCATCTAACCGTCCGATCTGCCACCGGGAGTTGGGGGTACTGAATACACACTAGAGGATCAGTCGGTCCTACCGACATCTGCAAGTTCTGCAACTTTAGTCTACAGCGACCTTTACATTTAGGAGAATTGCATAAATAGCAATCCCCTAATATGCTACTGTTGTTAAACGCTAAACTTGACATAAAGAAATCCTCTTTATGCAAGACTATGCAGCTGCCACCATCTTGGAGCATTCAAGAACCTCAAGAATCCCCTCTGTCCCTTTAGAGCTTTGCATTCATCACCCAGATCTATTGCAGCTGGAGTGCAAGTGGTTAATAGTCTAAACACCGGCTCACATGACCGTAGGTTCTTAATCATTTGAAGTGATGCGTAAGTTTCATTTCTCCTCCTCAGCCATGGCGAGTGCAGATCTCGGAGATGAGCTGATCTGCTCCATCTGTCTGAACGTATATGCAGAACCTGTGACGCTGAGATGTGGACACAACTTCTGCCGAGGGTGTATAGAGACTGTGCTGGATACCTTTGAGGGGTCTGGAGCTTTTACCTGTCCTGACTGCCGAGCAGAGTTTCCGGAGCGTCCTCCACTGCATCGAAACGTAGCCCTATCTAACATAGCCGAGCAGTTCCAGTCTACACGGTCAGAGCAGGTGAGAGCTGGATTCTCCTGCACTTATTGCATTCATGCTACAACACCTGCCGTGAAATCCTGTCTGCATTGTGAAGCTTCGTTGTGTGAAAGTCACTTGAGAGTCCACAACAAGTCAGAGGAACACATCCTTACCGATCCTCCTGTGTTCCTGGAGAGCAAAAGATGTACCACCCATAATAAGATCCTTCAATACTATTGCCCTATAGATGCTACTTGTATCTGTCTCCACTGCCGCTTGGCTGGGGATCATATTGGGCATCAGGTGGAGCCACTACATAAGGCCACGGAGAAGAAGAAGGAGAAACTAGGAAATGTTCTGAAAGAAATAATCCAAAGCAGAGAAATCACCGAGGAAAGACTTTGGAGCTTAAAGGAACAGCAGCATGGGTTGCACAAGAAAACAGCTGGAGAATCAGAAAGAGTCACTGACTTGTTCCAAAGCATCAGAAGAATGCTGGATGATCTGGAGAAGAAAGTCTTGAGTCATATCTCCAGCCAGAATGACCATGTGTCACTCCTTTCTGATCTAATCCGTGAAATGGAAATTAAGAAGGATGAAATGTGCAGCAAAATAGTTCACCTCGAAGAGCTGTGTCGCATGACTGATCCATGGTCAATCCTTCAAGAACCACAGTCAGGCCAAGAGGACTTTTTTGTTGAGGAACCCATTTTGGAGAGTAAGGAGCTCCATGCTGCAGACGATCTGGATGTAGTTCGGATCTCAGCGATGTTGTGCAAAGGGTTTACGGATGTCATGACTTTTGCTAGGAAGCGGATGTTTGGCCATGAAGAAACTGACTTATTACTGAACATAAGAACGGCTGGAATTAATGTGGAAATCTCCGACGACTTGAAACTGGCTTCTTGGTCCCAAATAAAACAGATGCAACCGGGAGTGCGGAGGAATCTGCAACGTTGTCAGGTCTTGAGTATCCAGCCATTTAACTCAGGACGACATTGCTGGGAAGTGGAAACCAGTAAATCGGGAACGTGGAGTTTAGGTGTTTGCTACCCCAGCATGCCCAAATGTGGGGATATGGCTAATATTGGCTACAACAACAAGTCCTGGTGTCTGTCAAAGGTTTATAGTAATAACCAGTATTCAGTGCTGCACAATGACCACGAAGTTCTGGTTGATCAAAAATCTCCGTGTCACAGATTCAGACTGTATCTGGATTATGAGGCAGGCCAACTGTCCTTCTTTGAGTTAAGTGACCCCATTAAACTCCTGTACATCGTCAAGGCCAAATTCAGGGAGCCCCTTCACGCTGCTTTCTATGTCTGCAATGCTTGGGTTCGAATCCAGAGCTAAGGTTTAGTAGTGTTGCTTGCTGTGTCGACGGAGGGCAAAAAGAGTGTCCTCCGTTGAGCTGGTATACATTAGTGTACCTCCTTTTTATGTAGAATGACACAGCAGACGGCACTATTCTATGGGGCTATTCACATGGCGTTTCTTTTAACAGATGTACAAAAATAGGACATGTCCTATTGAAACCAATGGGCCCGGTTTTAATGTTTACTGGCCATAATCAGCTTAATGGTTATTAATGGGTACACTGTGAAAATAAAAATCTCTCCACTGGCGCACTCAGGAACACTTGCTCTGCACTGCAGGCAGCAGGACCTGATGCTCCTAGCATGATCATGTGACATCAGGTCCTGCTGCCTCCAATACAGAACTAGTTTTCCTGCACATGCAAGTTGTGAGGGTTTTTTTTTTTTTAAATTTGTTGGCACTTCCCGGGCGGGGGGCACAAGGATTGGGCACTGCATTATATATGCAGGGGGCACTAGAGAGTAAATAAGGCATTATGTAGTCAGGGGGCACTGTGTGGGGGCATAATATATATATCACTAGAAAGTGCATAAGGCATTATATATTCTGAGGGCACTGTGTGGGAACATTTTGTATATGGGGGGCACTGTGTGTGGGGGGGGGGGAAGTAAAAAAAAAAAAAAAAAAAATATATATATATATATATATATATATATATATATATATATATATATATTGCATGTGCAGGAAAACTAGTTCTGTATTGGAGGCAGCAGGACCTGATGTCACATGATCATGATCACTAAAAACAATGGGAGGCAAAATCTGAGCCAAAATGGCAGCGTGAAAAGACGCTGTGAGTGGATGTGGATATATATACACTCACCGGCCACTTTATTAGGTACACCTGTCCAACTGCTCGTTAACACTTAATTTCTAATCAGCCAATCACATGGCGACAACTCAGTGCATTTAGGCATGTAGACATGGTCAAGACAATCTCCTGCAGTTCAAACCGAGCATCAGTATGGGGAAGAAAGGTGATTTGAGTGCCTTTGAACGTGGCATGGTTGTTGGTGCCAGAAGGGCTGGTCTGAGTATTTCAGAAACTGCTGATCTACTGGGATTTTCACGCACAACCATCTCTAGGGTTTACAGAGAATGGTCCAAAAAGAAAAAACATCCAGTGAGCGGCAGTTCTGTGGGCGGAAATGCCTTGTTGATGCCAGAGGTCAGAGGAGAATGGGCAGACTGGTTCGAGCTGATAGAAAGGCAACAGTGACTCAAATTGCCACCCGTTACAACCAAGGTAGGCAGAAGAGCATCTCTGAACGCACAGTACGTCGAACTTTGAGGCAGATGGGCTACAGCAGCAGAAGACCACACCGGGTGCCACTCCTTTCAGCTAAGAACAGGAAACTGAGGCTACAATTTGCACAAGCTCATCGAAATTGGACAGTAGAAAATTGGAAAAAACGTTGCCTGGTCTGATGAGTCTCGATTTCTGCTGCGACATTCGGATGGTAGGGTCAGAATTTGGCGTCAACAACATGAAAGCATGGATCCATCCTGCCTTGTATCAACGGTTCAAGCTGGTGGTGGTGGTGTCATGGTGTGGGGAATATTTTCTTGGCACTCTTTGGGCCCCTTGGTACCAATTGAGCATCGTTGCAACGCCACAGCCTACCTGAGTATTGTTGCTGACCATGTCCATCCCTTTATGACCACAATGTACCCAACATCTGATGGCTACTTTCAGCAGGATAATGCGCCATGTCATAAAGCTGGAATCATCTCAAACTGGTTTCTTGAACATGACAATGAGTTCACTGTACTCAAATGGCCTCCACAGTCACGAGATCTCAATCCAATAGAGCATCTTTGGGATGTGGTGGAACGGGAGATTCGCATCATGGATGTGCAGCCGACAAATCTGCGGCAACTGTGTGATGCCATCATGTCAATATGGACCAAAATCTCTGAGGAATGCTTCCAGCACCTTGTTGAATCTATGCCACGAAGAATTGAGGCAGTTCTGAAGGCAAAAGGGGGTCCAACCCGTTACTAGCATGGTGTACCTAATAAAGTGGCCGGTGAGTGTATATATATCCACTCACAGCGTCTTTTCACGCTGCCATTTTGGCTCAGATTTTGCCTCCCATTGTTTTTAGTTATAGGTTGTACTGCCATTTAAAGACGCGACTACACCATGGAATCCGTTCGCTGTTAGGGGCCAAACAGCGAGACTTTTCGTGGCAGCTTCTGCTATTTTTTTTTTTTTCCTAAATGTAATCCTAGAGACAGCGCCACTCTTGCCCACAGGTCATGTCTGGTATTGCAGTCTAACTTCATTCACTTGAATATTGCAGTTCTAGACAGATCCTGGTGGCAGGAGTGCGGTGGCGAGCGCTTTTTAGTCATCTGATCAATTGTTTAAGTATATTTTTATAATTCTATGCAACTAAATGTATAAAACAGAGATTTTAGCCTAGTAAAGATATATACGATTTGTATTTATTTTCACAGGTGAAGGTTTCATGTATGCATGTGGTGTATCAATAAAAATTGTGTGGAAAAAAAATATGCCCAGTTGGATGAATGGGGGCATTTATGTCATGCCCCTCCCCAATACTTTATTCTTAAAGGGACAGTACATATTAAGTCCTGTAGTCTGCCGTTCCATTTCCTATACAGTGGAGTGCTCTATTGCTCGCTGTTATCACCTATTTCATACTGTGGCGATGCTGTCAAATAAAGTGATAGGAAGTGCCAAAACCTCCCTGTCCTCCATAAGTGTGAATAAACGATCCTCAACCCACAGAGGATTGGCTCGTAAAACATAGAAAAAGTGCGGCAAAACCGCCATCTTGGTAAGTGCTGTTCTATCCGCTTGCAACAATGGTAGCTTCAGCCACATAGAGGCATCAAAGTAAGGCGAGTATAATCGTGTATGTTCGCAGATACCTGAATGATTCAGATGTACTCAAAACTTATCCCTATCTCTACTGGCAGATGTACCCTATCCAGTGGAAGGACAATGATCTCAGCCCATGTGATCTCTAGACCTGACATACAACCAAATTCCTCCAGAATATGGATAATTCCCGGCAGAGAGGTTTCTGGATCGCTCATATAACGTAGAATTTCGGGGTTTTTTTTTGCGACCCCATTGAAGTGAATGTTTCCACCCATGGGCTGCAAAAAAAGTGGAACGGACGTTTGCATCCATGAGCCCTCACAATTCCATTCTGTATTTGAAGGTTCAAATAAGGACTCATGCACACGACCGTACCGTGTTTTGAGGTCCTCAAATTGCAGATCCACACAACCCGAATACCAGCCATGTGCACTCTGCATTTTGCTGATCGGAACATCCCGCCCTATGATAGAAATGCCTATTCTTGTCCGCAAAGTATAGGACGTGTTCTATTTTATTTTATTTTTTTTGCGGGGCTGCACAACGGATGTGGACAAGCACACAGCTTGTTTTTTGGCAAACTTCTGGTGCTGAATTTTGTGGTGAGGTCACAGGAGATGTTTTCTTCTGATGACTCTTCCGCTGTGGTCAAGCGGCAGTATTTTGTGCTGCACTGTGGTATTTGGTTCTTCTGGGGAGGTATTTTGTGGTATTTTTTTTTTTCCAGGGCCACTTAAAGGCTATGTATTTTTTTACGATTGCATTTTACTCATTTTGACTAAAAATATTTTTTTCAATTGGTCTTTATTAAAAATATTGAGCCGTTCTGTGACAAAGGGTTAACTGTTTTTCTAGCTGTTTGACTGGTACTTTCACTTTATGTCAAATAACCCTTATATGTAAATTACTAAAAGCTCATAAACACTTATGTAAGCCACATTCTTATCAGATAAGAACTGAGCTATAATGCGTGTTTATAAGAACAGAGATCACAGGCTTTTCTGGGTGCACGTTCTCAAGCGGATCCTTACTCCACCCCTGGATCCTTTTTCGGATAGGTCAATATAGGAAGAGACAGCACTCCAAATTGCTTTGCTCATTACAGGTTTATTAGGCCAGGTTTACAGCTTATATAGCAACGTTTCGGGCCTTATACTAAGTGCCCTTTGTCAAGCAATCCTGCTAGAGCGAGGTATCTAGACGCTGGCCAGCGTCTAGATACCTCGCTCTAGCAGGATTGCTTGACAAAGAGATCACAGATTGAGCCGTCAGCTCCCTGCCTGACAGAGCAGAGAGAAAATTCAGAACCAGCTACTAGATAAACTCAAAGCTATGCAGGGAAACGCTCAATATTTTTATTTTATTTTTAAATAAAAACCAATTGACAAAATAATTTTAGCTCAAAATGTGAACAATGCAATAACAACAACAAAAATTGCCACCAAAGGTGTGTGTAGCTTTAGGTTCCCAGTCCACGTCCACCCATGCATGGCTCTCACAGTCCCCTGATCTGAACATCATTGAAAATTTGTGGATAGACCTCAAAAGAGCGGTGCATGCAAGATGGGCCAGGAATCTCACAGAACTGGAAGACGTCTGCAAGGAAGAATGGATGAAAATACCTCAAATGAAGCAAATAAAAGACTGTTGGCTGGATACAAAAAGTAATTATAAGCTTTGATACTTGCCAAAGGGGGTGCTACTAGGTACTAACCATGCAGAGTGCACAAATTTTGCTTTGGGCCCTTGTCCTTTGTTATTTTGAAAATGTAAAAGAAATAAAATGAAAATAAAAAAAAAAATAGTTTTTGCTTAAAGGGAACGTGTCCTCCTATACTTTATGCCTTTTGGAGATCATTTCATCTTCAACTTGCTTAACTGATCACAGTAATTGTGACCAGGGGTGCCCAAATGTTTGGGTGCCCACTGTATGTACAGTATATATTCACAGGTGAAGTATTCATGTATACATGTGGTATGTCAATAAAAAATTAATTTGGGGAATAAAATCCTGATTGCATCAGTTGATGAGATGGGACATTTATGTATTTCTTATTTTTGTATCCAATACTTTAATATGTATTGTCTCTTTAAGAATAA
Source organism: Rhinella marina (assembly GCA_900303285.1). Classification (NCBI taxonomy): domain Eukaryota; kingdom Metazoa; phylum Chordata; class Amphibia; order Anura; family Bufonidae; genus Rhinella; species Rhinella marina. The sequence continues at coordinate 11,432 of ONZH01014803.1, read as the reverse complement.
AGTCATGCAGTCTACCTTTCCATTTCCTATACAGTAAAAAGCTGTCTATTGGTCGCTGTTATCACCCATTTCATACTGTGGAGAAGCTGATAAAGTGATACGAAGTGCCCCCCTCCCATCCCCCCATGATCACTAGTTTGTTCGGTGTCTCCAGCGCTGAGAACATTTCCATCCGCTTGACGCTCCTACAACTAAAAGCCGTGCAGAGTTGACTACAGAACAGCGACACCTCGTGGACTAACAGAGTATCTGTACCTTCATGAATACACAGGATAAAAGGACTGACGTACATTACAGTCTCTATGAAGGCGTTGGTCTCAGACGGTCGTAATGTCGGAGATCTATGCTTGGTTTACCTGAACCACAGGGGTCTGTATGACAGATGCCTGAATGCAAATTAAAGGCCCTTTTACATGGGCCGATAATGGGGACAATTAATTGCCCCGTGTAACTGTGCCGGTAATCAGCTGACAAGTGATCATTCATCCTGCTACTGCAATGGTCATTGACTGAGCCAGAAAAAAACATGACAAATCTGATCCACATTTACTTTATTAAATTCATTTTATAAAATATTTTACAACAAATTTACAAACCAATTAAAATTTTAGGATTTACACATCGATATTCCACTACTATAAACATGGATGACTACAGAGACAGTTACATATATTCATAGAAAATGACAACCCTGAGGGTCCCTAAACTGTGACTCTCCAGCTCTTATAAAATCACTGCCCCCAGCATGCCCCGATAGCCGGAGACACCGTAAGGGTTGTAGGATTTGGCCGTGATGAGGGGTCTGAACACGGGCATACAGATAAGAAGAATGTATAGTATAGTAGTAGAAGAGCTTGCATACACACAGGAATTATTGAAAATTAATAGATACAGCCACCCAAAATTGGTGTCACATTATCTCCCAGTTCTCTGTTCTGATTGTTACAGGTTCTAGAATAATAGGTAGAGCAGTTGGACATGAGACAAATGTATTTTCCAGGACACAGCACCACTCTTGGACACAGGCTGTGTCAGGTATTGCCGCTCAGCCCTAATTACTTAAATGCTGCAATTACCACAGAGTGACACTGTTCAGTGTTGAAGGGAATTTCCACTCTCCTGATATTGATGACTTATCCTGAGGATAGGTCATTAATATCTGATCGGTGAGGGTCTGAAACCCCGCTTCCTCACAGTTGTTCCCTGCAGCCTCTGGTGCTAGAACTAGCACTGTGAATGCTGCTATTAAAGTGAATGAGAGCTGAGCTGCAGTACCCTACATGGCCACTACACTTGGAACGGAGCTGTACTTCCTGTTCTATTCACAGTGCTAGTTCCAGCACCAGAGGCTACAGAGAACAACTGATTGGTGGGGGAGCAGGTGTCAGACAGATATTTATTCAGCCTCTGGTGCTGCAACTTGCACTGTGAATGGAAGAGGAAGCACAGCGCTGTTCAAAGTGTAGTGGTGGGGTACTACAGCTCAGCTGCCATTGACGTGAATGAGAGCTTAGCTGCAGTACCCTACATGGCCACTACGCCTGGAACGGAGCTGTACTTTCTGTTCTAGTCACAGTGCTAGTTCCAGCCACAGGGAACAGCTGATTGGTGGGGATGCAGGTTTTGAGACCATTGCCTATCAGATATTAATGACCTATCCTGAAGATGTCATTGTCAGGAGCCTGGAAAACCCCTTTAAATAAACATTTAGATGGTGTGGTCAGTTGACTCTCCACAGTTTGGGAGGTCAGGACATTAAGATCTTCTGTTATTTCTGTTATTGTAATAAAGTTGCTAACGTAATCAAACAGGATACATGTGGGTGGGGTTGGCCATCACCATACCTATCTCCTGATTTTGACCCAAGACGACCATACCCAAATGATGACATGTAGAGGTTTTGTGAATGAGGCAGTGAAGGTGTATAAATGTCTTGTTGGAGGACCAAGCTCATAAAAGGACAGCTGCCCGGCCTGATAGTCTAGATAGATCCTAAACCTAGGCAGTGAAGGCTGGTGAGGAAGCTCTGACACCCTTCTATCATGTGAGGCTGTATACTCATTGTCGTACCTTCTTCAGGACTTCTTATTGTCCCCAACAAGAGACTCCCGTCCCAGTCTGTCGATACTGGTGTACGCCATTCCGATCATCCAGTTCCCAGTTTCACTGGTCTCAACTTCCCAGAAGAGTCTCCCGTTACAGAAGCTCCTAACACTTAACACCTGATTGTATTCGAACCTCTCTGGGTGTTCAGCATGATTCTGGTTCTGTCCAGACCAAGACGCCGTCTTCAGGTCATCTGAGACATGAACGTTACTCCCAGCCGTGTTAACGTTTAAGGTCACATCTAAAGCCCCCTGCACATAGATCCCTCCGGTGACACTGGTCACAACGTCTGCTATACCAGAATGCAAGTTATCAGAGATGAGGTCTTCATCTAGAGCTAGACCAGGAGCTCCATCCCCTTGATCTTCACAAGACAAGCCATCGATATCTGCCTGGAGGAGCGTCAAGTCGTCCATCATGGTGCACAGCTCTTCAACAAATAATGTTTTACAATACAGATTATCTTTCATTATTTTCAGTTTTTGGGACATAGAGGAGGACACCTGCTCCTCCTGCGTGGAGATATCACAGAGGATTGTCCTCTCCAGTACAGTCAGCTGATCCCTCAAGCCCTGAAGTAAGACTATAGTACGTTCCTTCATAGAAGATGCTACATTTTTCATTTTTGTGTGGAGGTCTTGGAGATATCGGGATTCCCTCTCTTCTTCCTCACCTGAGACCACATGTCCATAGATTTTCCTTAGATCCTCCTTCTTCTTTTCACAAGCAACATCCAACGTCAGGAGTTTATGTTCCCGGTGTTGCACTGCTTGACAGCAGACTGTACAGATCCTGGCAGAGTCTTCAGAGCAGTAAAACTCCAGGGGTCTCCTATGTAGGGTGCATGTTCCAAGCATCTCCTCCTTTTCTTGGATAGAGCGGATCTGCATCACCAAATTATTTAAGTCCGTGTTCCTGTGGACAGCAGGACGACTACTGAATTGAGCTCTGCATTGGGGACACGAGTAATGCCCCGTCGTATCTTGGCCGCTCAGCAAATTTTCAGTGCAAATCTGACAAAGGTTGTGTCCGCAAGGCAGTGTTACGGGATCAGTATACATATTCTGACAAATACAATATGTCAGGTTTTCCACCAGCTCCGCAAATGCCATCATGAGAGAAGCTAAAGCAACAATGAAAGTCAACCACCGAGCAGTGCGTGATGAACTCAGGGTATTTGCATATCTGAGATAAGCGTGGGCTGAAGAACTCAGAAAAATTCCAAGAAAAAAAAACAAAAACTGGTCTAAACTCGTTCTTTTTAATTCTCATAAACCAAAGGTGTTTCCATGAATTAGTGAGTCCAATTCCACCTACTAGACATGAGCGAATCATCCAAAATTCGCCGAATTTCTGACAAGATTCGTACTTAAACTAATTTATTCGGTCGAATCTACGTTCAAAAAAACAATCGTTGTTTTGCGAACATTCCTGCACAAATTACGAACGTACAGTCAGCGTAGTTAAAAGTATGCAATACGTAAGCGTTATCATACAAAAGTGCGTACGAATCCTTAGCGTACTATTGACGCACGAATGCGTCATACGCACGAGGCTAGGCCGCGGCATACAGTCTTTGGAGACAGTCTATATGAGGTCGAAAAATAAGGTGCTCACTGCTCGCTGTCAATAAGTGAATAATTTACTAAAAACACCGTACAATAAGTGCATAATAGGACTCATTGCAGTACCGGAAAAAGAATACACACAATGGGCTAAAGTTCTGAACCAGTAAAAACAGTGTAGCTAAAATACAGCAAAGACATAAGTATGCAAACATTTTAGTGCAATCAATTTCACATTAGCAAGCATAAAACGCTCAGATATACGTTTGAGTCTCTCCTAGGCTGGTGTACTCCTTGAGGCTCCTAGTTGGCATGATAAAACTGTGTCTGGAACACATAGTCCAAAACTCAATTGTAATCCACGTGAAGTAATATTGTAATCCAAACAGGTAATGTGTAATCCACATGAGGTAATTTTGTAATCCAAATAGGTAACATGTAATCCACATGGATAATAGAAAAGAGCAGCAAACAGAGAACCCTTTTTGCAAAGGGGGCTCCCAAATAACCTGAGAAGGGGGGGGAATAGGCACGCTTAGGCGCAACTGGGACTTTTCTGCAGAATGGGGGGAGTCCTGACAAGCCATGTCCATCTGGCTAAGAGTCAAACAGGGGCAATACAAACAAACATAAAAAGTGCCAACTAGCTCTCACCCGTCAGGTGCAGTCCATGGTGTGCCTCCCATAGGTCCTCCAGAGGTGTCCATCTGGGTTCCTCAGATGAGGGACCTGAAGTCCTCCTTGCTGGAACTGCTGCTGAATGACATCAGAGGACGCTCCTGCCTCTTGTAGGCCACGCTCGATGCCGTAATAAAACTCCAGTGCTGTCTTCTTCTGGAAATCGGACTTGACTGGGTCCGGGTGGTGGTCACGCTGGTGAGCGCTGCAGCCATTTGCGCTTTTCCGGATCCTCCTGCCAGGACAGCAGGGGTAAGAACTTCCGGCTGCAGCGGTTCCGGCAAGGTTGCATCCAGGGAAGAAGCCCCAGCTTCCCTGGCTGCTGCTGGCTTCATCTTCCACTGTAGTTGGTATTGGTGGATCACCGTGAATTGGAAGGTAAACAATGAAGTTGTCAGCTGACCCAGCTGAAAGGACTGTGGTGGTGGTGGTGGTGGTGCTGGCAGTCCAGGAAACAGAAGCTCCAGCTGTGGCTTTTCCCTGAACCAGAGGACGACATCTGGGGACTCCTGAAGGCAGCGCAAGCGTCCTGGATCTGGTAGTTCATCCGGCCACACTTCAGGTTCTGTTGTAGGCACCAGAGGCTTAGATAGGACGGTAACTCCCATCGCAAAGGGGCCTTTCAGGGACGCCATGGGGGTGTACTCCACCTGATCCCCTACGTACAGGCTGTGACGGGGTTGTGGCAAGTACGACCGTTTCACCGACCTACAGCCCACAAAATACTCCTTTCCGTCCTCGTCGTCTGCCAGGAAGCCAGACCCTCTCTCAACGAAAAATCACAGGATTGCTCCCTTTCGGCGTTCCAATGCAGGATCTCCTGGCCTAGGATGGTCCAGTACCTGGATGACCCAGTCCTCCACGGCGTTTTTATTGTCCCAGAGGTTCTGCGCATGGGCCGTCACCGATGGTGGCACAATCGGGTTCTATCTTATGGAAGGTGTTGTCGTGGATCTCCTCCTGGACGGCAAAGTGGACACTCCAGCCGCCTCCGCCGCATGAGCCACAGCAGACGCTCCAGCCGCACCAGCCACAGCAGACGCACTAGCCGCCTGACGACGAAGAACTGCCTCACGATGCGCAGCTAACTCCGCAGGCGATAAGAATAAGGGCACTGTAGGTGGGTTACTCGCCTTCAGTACAGAGCGTGACACCCTGATGTCTGGAGGTTCAGGGAAGTCGTCCCCAAAGGCCATCTGGTTCCAGTTAGGACGCAGCTCTTTGCTTGCTACTTGCTCAGTGTTCAGTGCTGGTCTAAACTGATTCAGAGGAGGGTGGAGTACTGAGGGAGGAGTCTATACGTGCAAATAGTTAGATCCCGGTGGGCCGAGCTGTTTTTTTCCAGTTCTGAGGGGGGTGTATCTTCACTTTCCCGCTCTTGCGAGGGCGTATCATCATTTTCCCACCTCACGCAGAATGCGTACGTTTTATACGTATCGTTAGCGTTCAAAATTTTTTTGAAGATTTACGAATAATACGAAGCAAATCAAAAAAATACGGATTCGCTTCGAAGGAGAAAATTTGTAAGATTCGATACGAATCTATGAAGCAGCGAATAGATTCACTCATCTCTACCACCTACCTCAGCTGGGTCCAGTCCAAGTCCGGCACCCTAAATCTTAGCCACTTGGCACTGCTCAATGCTCATCAGTGCTATTGTTCTCCACTCAAAGTTTAGAAAATCATGATGGTTATTTTTTTGAAGGAAAGTGGAGATATGATTAGTTTGGTTTAACAGCGCTCCTATGAATGTGATATTTCCTTGGAAGGTTGAATTGTACAATATACTTTAGAAAAAAGACGACTGAGGGGAGATCTAATAACTATGTATAAATATATCAGGGATCAGTACAGAGATCTCTCCCATCATCTATTTATCCCCAGGACTGTGACGAGGGGACATCCTCTGTGTCTGGAGGAAAGAAGGTTTGTACACAAACATAGAAGAGGATTCTTTACAGTAAGAGCAGTGAGACTATGGAACTCTCTGCCTGAGGAGGTGGTGATGGTAAGTTCACTATAAGAGATCAGGAGGGGCCTGGATGTATTTCTGGAGAGTAATAATACTACGGGTTATAGTTACTAGAGATGGGTCGTTGATCCTGGGAGTTATTCTGATTGCCTGATTGGAGTCGGAAAGGAATTTTGTTCCCTAAAGTGAGGAAAATTGGCTTCTACCTCACAGGGTTTTTTTTTGCCTTCCTCTGGATCAACTTGCAGGATAACAGGTCAAACTGGATGGACAGAGGGCTTTTTTTGGCCTTTTAAACTATGTTACTAATGTAGACTCTGCTCAAGCTTTCAAACTGACTACCTTTTACCAAGAATATTGGTGGAGGTCAACATAAAAAAAAATTACTGCAACATTAAAGGGGCTATCCCATAATTAATGTAAAACATGAATATCCGACATCATACAGTACATGACAATCTCTTTCTAACAAAGCTAGAACCAGCCCTGTACCTCACATGGATCCAGGGATCTCCACATTCACTGCTCTGCTAATTTTATAGCAAGCGGACAGCTGAAGCGGAGTGTCCTTTCTGCTGCAGCTCTGAAGGCAGTTGAAGGATGAAACTGAGCATGAGCGGCCATTCAGTGAGGAGGACAAACAAATGAGAAAAAGAAAAAACAGCAGGTGGCGCTGTACAGATACATTTTATTGAATAACTCCGTAGCCATACTAAACGTTTAACCCTTTCGCTACCAGAGTCATACATGTATGGCAAACATGGCACCTGCTCACGCACGCAGCAGGCGTCATGGCAGGCAGGTCTCCACTGTTTAAAACCACAGAGACCCATGGCTTACGACTGCAACCAGCAATAATGCTGATCGCGGTCATTAAAGCCTTTAGATGTCGTGATCAAGTGAGATCACAACTTCAAAAGGGTGAAAATCCCAGAACTTGCGCATCCGGGCTTACCAGCATCCTCTGCGGCCAATAAGGATGGCGGTAATTGATCTAATGCACTGGGTCTCGCTGAAGAGACCCAGGGCATTAAAGCTGCAATTCTTATTTTGGCCAGCAGGTGGCAGGCCAACATAAGAAATGAGCAATTCTGAACAATTAATGGATGTAAAAAAATCCATGATTGTTCAAATTTTTTTTAAAATTGGAATATGTTTGCTCAAATATGAGCTTCAAAATCATTTAAAAAAGTAAAACTAACTTTCAGATAGAAGAGAAACATTTTAAACAAATAACTCCAGTATAAATTACCTCCAAAGGGAAACACCCCTTGTATTTTTTTGTCTCTTTAACCTTGGATAGAAGTGTACCTACTGAATGAACCCTATATACAGAGAGAGTTCTATGTCCTTAAGGTTCCATATTGGGTGATGTGCTGTTCCTGTATACCTTGATTGGGTCCCTCAGTTTGCAACCTCTCACCCTGTGCTGTATATAGGATGTGCCTGTCCCTCGACCATTAACCCCTTTGGGGTGAACAAGTGGAGATGGTGTGGATTGATGCTAGGAGTGCTTGCTATCATCCACGCATACGGGATCCTGAATATCACCTGAGACTCACCGCGAGGAAGTGGTACCAACCACTCCGAAACTTGATGTGGTTTTCTTTCCTGGTTCAAGGAAAAACTATCTGAAACCTTTGCTGAAATTAAAGCTGCATTTTATGCTACTAAATCTAAAAATAAGAAGAGTGTTATTTCCTTGGTCCCAGAGGACTCCTCAGACAGCTCAGAATATTCAGAGGGGGAAGTGCTCACTCTTTCTGATGATGATGTGTCCATGGAAGATATGTATTTATTAAACAAAGAAAAACTTCCTACATCGATTAAAGCTGTCAAACAGGCAGTTGAATCAGATAAGGATTTCAGTCATAAGTCAAAGAAAGAGCAGCTATTTTATTTTCCTTCTGTCAGAGAAAGTGCTACCTATGCATCCAGTGATTAATAACCGGCTTAAAAAGGATTGGCATAAACCTGAGAAAAGGGTAGATCCAGGTGCCAGATTTAAATCTACATATAAATTAAATGCGGAAGCAACTAACGAATGGGAGTTACCACCAAAAGTAGATTTACAGGTTGCTAAAAAAAAAAAAAAAAAGTCCATCTTTCCTGCAGAAGAATCTTCTAAAAGATCCTTTGGACCGGAACTCAGATAACCTGTTAAAAAAAAGTTTATTCAATGTCTTCAATGGCAACCAAATCAGCACTTTCTTCTATTCCGGTAGCAAGAGCATAGAGATAGTGGCTTTCTCAGCTAACTCAGGACATTGAGGAAGGAGTGTCCAGGGAGTAGTGTTGAGCGAGCACCTCTGTGCTCGTATGCTTGGGTGCAAATCCTTCAAAATATAGCACTAATGAAATAATCGGCCTCTGGATACAGGAAAATTCTCCTCCAATGCTACTAGACGTGTATTATGGATTAAAGAATGGAGTTGGGATATCCCATCCAAATATCATTTTTGCTCTCTTCCTTTTCAGCCTTCTTCATTATTTGGTCCTCAATTAGAAACCATTTTGAAATCCTTGAACAAACATAAAGGTGTTTCTTTTCCTCGTTCTTCACGTATAATCTATTTGAGACCTCAAATGTCGGTAACTTCACAAATACAGAGGAATTTCCGTGCCTTTGGTACCCAAAGACAAAGAAAAGATAAGAATACGAAATTTGTCCCCTAAAAGAAACCTTTCGATAAAGGATCAAGCTTATGATGCCATGCAGGAGAGGTATCCTGTGGGGGGAAGGTTAAGACTATGCCACAACATGGCTTCAGACATCCTCAGATGCCTGGGTGTGCTCAATTATTCTCCACGGGTATTCTCTGGAATTCAAGCAAATTTCAAGAGACCGTTTCCTGCTAAACTCAAGCAAATCTCGCATTGTTTTCAGCTTTTACAAGACTTTATGGCAAACATGCTTAGAAGAAGTTCCTACAGAAGAGCGAGGTCCTCTATTTTTGCCGTCCCAAAAGCAGGGGGCACTTGGCAGTTAGTAATAAACCTCACATATCTAAACACCTTTTTTTCTCAAGAAAAACCAATCCATGGTCAAGTTCTTCATCTGCAGTTTATATGCCTGCCCTTTGGGATAACCTCCGCACCCAGAGTCTTCACGAAGAAAGCAGTGATTCTCTCAGTAGCTCTCAGACTTCAAGGAGTGTTTGTTATACAGTACCTGGATGACAGGTTGATAAGAGCATCTTCTCGAGAGGTATTGGTGTCATCTAGATTTTACCCTACAGACGTTGAGGAGACATGGATTCATCATAAACGAAGAAAAGTCCAATCTGATTCCATCCAGACTGAAAAAATATTTGGTTTGTGATAATTACACAGAATATCATGTTGCATCTAACTCCAGTGAGAATTCAGAAAATGATGCAGGGAGTCAGGAAATTAATAACTTAACATAAATGTACAATTTGTTTCGCTATGAGGATTCTAGGGGTCACTAACATCCTCCACAGAAGCGTGTCCCTGGGCGAAAGCCCATATACGGATGTTACAGAGGGACATTCTGAGACATTGGAACAAGGATCTTCAAATGCCAATCTCCTTTACAGTCAAGATGGATCTCAACTAATTGCTAATCCCCTCACATCTAACACGAGGTCAATCTCTAAATCCTTGTCAGCCCATAGTCCTCACTATGGATGCTTCAAACTTGGGCTGGGTGCCCATGTAGGGACCAAATGGATGCGGGGGGAATGATCCAGAGACGATCTACCCCTATCCTCGAACATGAAGGAACTCAGAGCCATCAAGCTAGCTTTACCTTCAGGATGTTCAAGTCCAGTCAGACAACATCTCTGCAGTTTATTACCTGAACAAACAGGGAGGAAAGAAAAATGGTCTCCTGGCAAAGGAGTGCAGTCAAATAATGAAATGGGCAGAAACTTACTTAAACTCAATCTCAGCAGTTCATATAAAAGGAGAGCTCAACGTGTAAGCAGATCATTTGATCAGGAGGTTGTTACATCTGGGGAATGGTCTCTCAATCAAGAGACATTTCTTCAGGTTATTCGAAAAATGGGAACACTGTCCCTAGATGTTATGGCTACAAGACAGAACGCCAAAATCGAAAGATTTTGTTCTTTCAACAGGATGGATCTTCCTCTGACTCTAGACAGTCTTTCCACCTCTTCCGCTGATTGCTCGAGTCCTGAGGAAAATCAGAGACGACAAAGCGGAAGCCATTGCGATACTACCATACTGGGCCCGCAGGGCTTGGTTTCTTCTTGCCTTAAAGGGTTTGTCCCACGAAAAATATTCTACAGTTTTCAAACCAGCACCTGGATCTGAATACTTTTGTAATTGCATATCATTAAAAATTTTGTACAGCTACTGAGTTATTCAATAAAATGTATCTGTATAGGACCACTTAATTTCTTTTTTCTTTGACCTATTCACTGAGCAGGCTGCACATGCTCAGTTTCAACTTTTAACTGCCTCCTGAGCTGTGATAGGGAGAGCTGAGACACGCCTCCTGAGCTGTGATAGGGAGAGCTGTGACACGTCTCCTGAGCAGTGATAGGGAGAGCATGGACACACCCCCTGAGCTGCAGCAGAAAAGACACGCCCCGAGCTGTCAGCTTGATATGAATCTAGCAGAGCAATGAATGGGGAGATCTCTGGATCCATGTGAGGTACAGGGCCGGTTCTAGCTTTGTTAAAAAGAGGTTGTCATGTACTATATGATATCTGATTTTCATTTTTTACATTATTCGAGGGATAACCCCTTTAACTCTTTCGAGAGGCAGATTTTGGAAGATACCAGTTCGCCAGGACCTACTGTCTCAGGAGGGATTTCTTCATCCAAACCTGGAGAGGTTGCACCTCACTGATTGGAGGTTGAGCAGGAAAACCTAAGAGAAAAAGGTTTATCAGACGAAGTAATAACCACCCTTTTAGCCTCCAGAAAACCGTCTACTACTAAAATCTATACTTGTGTTTGGTCCATTTTTTCCTTATGGTGTTTGAAAGAAGAAAGATCTCCATATCTATTGTCCTCAATTCTTCAGTTCTTGCAGGAGGGCAAACACTTAAGGTGCATTTTACGGCTATTAATGCCAAGCTGGATGGATGGTTTACTCGAGAACGTTAATTTCTAGATT
>ONZH01014802.1:0-107843 GCA_900303285.1 Rhinella marina | reverse complement strand
CGGAGCGATTGAGGCCAGCCCCATGCCTGTTTTTGACATTGGCACTGTGACTTTCTTTGCTGTTCTGAAAGCATCATGATTGTGGCTGGATACACAGATACAGCCTCTAACCGGCGTCATAATAAACCAATTCAAGCAGTTCATGTAGGCTGTGATATTTATAGCTATTATTTCAGCTTCTTATGAGTGGGGGAGAAGGGACATCATTGTAGTACCACCTAAAGGTAGCTGTCCTCTAGAAGGAAGAACTGACCCTCTAGTGTCATATATAGGTTGCTCTCCTGCTGAAGAAAAATAACTGTCTCTAGTGCAGGGGTGGATTAAGGATCCCACGGGCCCCACCCCCACATGCTCCACCCCTGCCCTGCCCCTACACGCATTTTGCCTCCTTAACCCCTTAAGGACCATGCCATTTTTCACCTTAAGGACCAGGCCATTTTTAGCAAATCTGACATGTCTCACTTTATGTGGTGATAACTTTAGAACACTTTTTCTTATCCAGGCCATTCTGAGATTGTTTTCTCGTCACATATTGTACTTCATGGCAGTGGTAAATTTGAGTCAAAATATTTCATTCTTATTTATAAAAAAACACCAAATTTACCAAAAATTTAGAAAAATTTGCTAATTTCCAAATGTCAATTTCTCTACTTTTAAAATACATAGTAATGCCTCCAAAAATAGTTATGACTTTACATTCCCCATGTGTCTACTTCAGGTTTGGATCACTTTGAAAATTACATATTATTTTTTTGGGACGTTAGAAGGCTTAGAAATTTAGAAGCAAATCTTGAAATTTTTCACAAAATTTCCAAAACCCACTTTTTAAGGACCAGTTCAGGTTTGAAGTCACTTTGTGAGGCTTCCATCATAGAAACCACCCAAAAATGACCCGATTTAAGAAACTACACCCCTCAAGGTATTCAAAACTGATTTTACAAACGTTTTTAACCCTTTAGGTGTTCCACAAGGATTAAAGGAAAATGTAGCCAAAATTTCCGAATTTCACTTTTTTGACAGATTTTCCATATGAATCATTTTATTCTGAGAATAAAGCAAGGGTTAACTGCCAAACAAAACTCAGTAATTATTACCCTGATTCTGTAGTTTACAGAAATGCCCCATTTGTCATCGTAAACTGCTGTACAGGCACACGGCAGGGCGCAGAAGGAAAGGAACGCCAGGGGCAGATTTCACTGGAAAAAGTTTAAGTTGCCATGTCACATTTGATGCACCCCTAGAGTAGGAAACTCCAAAAACTGCCCCCATTTTGGACTTTTTTTTATTTATTTAAGTTTTACACAATATTTTTCAAGCACAAAAAAAAATCACATTTTAGTGTCTCCATAGTCAGACAGCTGTAATTTTTTTTATTTTTTGGGCGATTGTCTCATATAGGGGCTCATTTTTTGAGGGATGAGATGACGATTAGATTGGTACTATTTTTGGGGGCATACGCTTTTTTGATCGCTTGGTATTACAATTTTTGTGATGCAATGTGACAAAAAATGGCTTTTTTTAGACAGTTTTTATTTTTTATCTTTTACAGTGTTCACCTGAGGGGAGAGATCATGCTATATTTTTGTAGAGCAGGTTTTTACGGACGTGGCGATACCGAACATGTATACTTATTTTTATTTTTTTAAGTTTTACACAATAATATCATTTTTGAAACAAAAAAAATCATGTTTCAGTGTCTCCATAGTCAGAGAGCTGTAGTTTTTTTATTTTTTGGGCTATTGTCTCGGGTAGGGGCTCATTTTTTGCGGGATGAGATGACGGTTAGATTGGTACTATTTTTGGGGGCATATGCTTTTTTTGATCGCATGGTATTACATTTTTTGTGATGAAATGTGAACAAAAATGACTTTTTTTAGACAGTTTTTATTTTTTATTTTTTACGGTGTTGACCGGGCGGGCTGAATCATGTGATATTTTAATAAAGCAGGTTTTTACGGACGTGGCGATACCTAATATGTATATTTTTTTATTTTTTTTTTCTATTTTTATGTGTTTCTTTATGGGGAAGGGGCTTTTTTTTTTAATTGAAACTTTATTATTTTTTTTTTTATTAAAACACTTTTATTTAACTTTTTTTTTTACATTTCACTTATGTCCCAGTAAGGGACTTTAACATTTCAGGGTCTGATCCCTGATTGAATGCAGCACAATACATCTGTATTGTGCTGCATTCAACTGTCAGCATCTCACACTGTGAGACACTGACCGTTGCCTAGGAGACCCAGCGCTGTGGCTGGGTCTCCTGGGCTTCCGTAGATGGGAGTCCCGATGCCTCTGGGCAAGGCATCGGGGCTTCCATCTCAGCCATCGGGTCCCCGTGAGGCGGGGGGGGCTTTAACAGCTGCCGCAATTACCTTGTATGCTGCGGTCAGCGTGACCGCGGCATACAAGGGGTTAATCCGCCGGCATCGGTGTAATCACCGGTGCTGGCGGATACAGCAGAGGCCCGGCTGTTAGTATCAGCTGGGCCCCTGCTGCAGATTGCGGCAGCGGGACAGCAGCACCACCTTACCCTAGGACGAGAATGCTCGTCCTAGGGCGTTAAGTAACGCCATATTAGGACAAGCATTCTCGTTCTAGGTCGTTAAGGTGTTAAAAAAAAATAAACGCAACTAAACAGACCAAATCTTGAGCAGCCAGCTTTAACGAACAGAAAGGACAGATTGTCAGCTCAGTACATTACAACTGACCGCTCAGAAGCCACATCATAACTCCGTGGCCATGAACTATACAGGTGATGCATTGCTTATGACTATGCACATGGGGTTTTTTGCTGTATCTATACATATTTATATTGTCATCATGCTATAATACCTATAGATGCAGCATATTATATAAGTTCTACAGCAAGGCCTTATGCTGTGTGAAGTGTATTAAGGCAGCATCAGGTCAGGCTTGCAGGCTAATGTATTTACCCTATGCTTCTATATGTATTATAGCCTGAGGGCTATCTGTAAATACAAGCAGAATAGGGTTAAATAGGTTACCTAGCAAGCCTGGCCTAATGCTGCCATAATACGCTTCACACAGCATAAGGCCTTGCTGGAGAACATATATAATATGCTGCATCTATAGGTAATGAACCCTAAGGGCTATCTTTAAAAAGATTACTCACCAAGGCCTTATGCTGTGTTTTTACCATATTGAGGCAGCATAAGGCCTTGCTGGGAAACCTATTTAACCCTATGCTGCATCAATAACTAATATAGCCTAAGGGCTATCTTTAGATACAAGCAGCATAGGGTTAAAAAGGTTACTCACCAAGGCCTTTTGCTGCCTCCAATATGGTAAAAACACAGCATAAGCAGGGTTGCCAACCTTTCTTTCAAATTTTTCTGGACAACTGGACAAAAATTTACGGACAGCCCAAAATTTTACATACATAAGCCACACCCCCTTTTAGAGGACAGACCCCTTTTTAAAGGACACACTCCTTTCCATGCCCTCAAAATGCCCTTGAATTAAAGACACCACAGAATAAAAAGGATTGTTCAGTAATTAAAAATAAAATATGGCAGCAGCATATGGAAAAAAAAATCCACAATTCTCAGCTGTTCCATCCCTGCTTCTAGTCTGAGTGCTTTGTTTATATGGCTGCAGTGATGACGCCTGTGACACGCTGGACTTTCTGGCATCATTTCTGCTGCCATGTCAACAAAGACTGACAGGGACGTAACGGGCAAGTGTGCACATCTGTCATAGTGCTGGTGATGTGCACACTGATGGGCAGGTGTATGGCATGTGTCCACTGCAGCCAGTCCTCAGCATTACACCACTGACTGGTGATTGGCTGCAGCAGTAACATACCATATACCCGCTGCAGTTAGTTAACAGCTGCAGAAAATGACATTGAAGGAATAGGTGAGACCTATTTGGATGGACATTACATTCACCAATACCAAACACACAAGATGATACAGCACCAAATACCTCTTAAGTCCAGTGACGTCTTCCTGATGTAGAAGTCCTCTTTTCTCATATTCTTTGTTTTGCCCAGACCGCCATGATGAGTTCTTTCAGCCACTTCTTTTCTCTGCAGAGTTTGCCACAAAGACACCTTAGATTACCCAATTTTCTATCCTCCTGATGCCCCAACAGTGTTATCCTGCTGCTACCCCCAATGCTGTGCCCGTCATGCTCCCCAATGTCCCCAGATATTATACTGTAGAAATAACAGTGCCATATAGGTGGGCCCCCCATAGTAACAGTTCTCCTCAAAGTCCCACTAATACTAATAATTCTCTCCCAGAGTGCCCCAATAGTGATAATGCTTCACGAGTAGCCCTTTTAGCAGAAGTGCCCTCCATATTGTACCAAATAATAACACCCCCAATAGTACCTCTCGTAGTATTAATAATTCCCCAGAATAGAAATAATCTTTCTCATAGTGCCTCCAGTAGTGCTCCCAGAAATGATAAGGCCCCGCTATCATGTTCCCAGCAATTATAATACCCCTTATAGTGCCCCTAGTAGTTTAGATAGTCCCCTTTAGTGCCCTAATAGTTCAGATGGCCTCCTGTAGTGTCCCCGGTAGATTAGATGGCCCATTTAGTGCCCCCACTAGTTTAGATGGCCTCCTGTAGTGCACCAGTAGTTTAGATGGACCCTGTAATGCCCCCAGTAGTTCAGATAGACCACTGTAGAGCCCCCAGTAATTTAGATGGTCACTTTTAGTGCACCAGTAGTTTAGATGGACCCTGTAATGCCTCACAGTCATTTAGATGGCCCCTGTAGTGCCCCAGGAATTTAGATAGGCCCTATATAGAGCTCTGTCATTTCAATAATTATAATACCCTTTATAGTGCCCCGGTGATTATAATGCCCCCAGTAACTTAAACCCTCCCCTATAGTTCCTCCAGCAGCCTAACAGCCAAGAAATCTGTCTCTTGTGCCACCTGTAGGTAGCCCTCCTCTCGAAAGATGAGCAGCCCTATAGGTAGCGCTATTCCAGAAGAAAGAAAACATTCTAGGGCCACCTAAACACTGTAGGTGGTTCTTTTCCTGAAGAAAAACAGTCCCTCTAGGGCCACCTATAGGTGGCTCTCCTATAGAAGGAAACTGTTTCTCCAGTGACACCTGACGGAAACTGTTTCTCCTTTGGCACCCAAAGGTGGCTCTCCTTCAGAAGGAAGGAAATTTTCTCTTGTGCCACCAATGGGAGGAAATCCTTCAGAAGGAAGAAAACTGGCTCTCTACTACCACTTAGGTTACTTCCTACAGAAAGTGCACCACCACCTGTAGGTGGCTCTTCTCCAACAGGAAGAAAAATGTTCCCTACAGGTGGCTACAAATTAGTTCAGCTCTAAAAGGTGAAAGCCATATACCTAGTGCCCCCTTAGGGTGACACTTTTCTTCTTTCATTTTGCATACTTTTCACCAGGAGGTAATGAAGGACCGGCTTCAGACTTTGCAAGGACAATCGTTACCTTCTGATCTGGGTGGTAAGACAAAATATGTGCAGCTCTTTGCTACAGTATTTTTCTTTTCCAGAAAGAATGAGGAACCCTTGATAGATTTTCCTTTGTGCACTACCTCTCCTCACCGCCCCCCCCCCCAAAAAAAAAAAAAAAAATCTAAAAACTTTGAATAGTAAGTAAATAAAATCAGCCTCTACTCAGTCGTGTAGGTGTTTGTGTGACAAACAACATGGCCACTATTGCATCTCCCTCAGGATTTACCCGCTTTCCTGGATGTCTGACAAAATTGGATGAATTGATCAGTAACTCGTCTAGATAAGTTGCATGAAAGTCTTTGTAGGTGTTGTAGCGGTCATCCAATCACCTGGACCATGAACCCCGATCCTCTTGTGTATAGTGTTATCTGAAATTTAGCCTGAATTGAACAGGATGATCGTATGTCGGGGCAAAAGTCAAAGAGGTAAAGTTGAGATGTGACCCATGATAATGTCACCATGGGAACAAGGTTCATGTTGTCATGGTTATGTTAGTTTCTATGTTACACCTGGCTTGAGGAAGGACAACGATTGTCCTAAAGCTTGCCGCTAAAATTAACACATGAAAGCTTGCCCTACGTTATATATCGGTGCTATGGAGTCAATATCTTAAGCTGTGGAGTCAGAACAGACTCTATTTTGTTACCTTCACTATTGCTGAGATTTATGTTGATGTACCGTATGCAGAGCATTCCATGGCAATTTTTTTTGTACTAAGCCAAACCTATAACTCTACCCAATGCCTATCTATGCAATCTTGTCGAGTTCACTTATTGCCCCCACACAGAACTTATGTCCACATTATGCCCTTTCCCCAAAGGTAATTCCCACATACCCCTCTTACGGTAGTGCCCATCACAGTGGTTATGCCCACATTGTACCTATTTAAGTTGTTTTGCACCCTTTCAGTAGTGTCCCTTCCCAGTAGTTATGCCCACATGGTGCCCCACACAGGAGTTCACCCTCTCCGTTATGTCCATATTGTACAGCCTTCACTGTAGTTATGCCCACATTGTGCCTTCTTGGGAGTACAGGCAGTTGATATTGTGCCTGATATGGCAGGTAACAGATATGCAGCACAGAGGGGATGGAAGAGGAGTACCCTTCCACTAGGTAGAGGGAGGAGTGGTGATTCCTAGCTTACCTGGCACTTGGCTGCCCTGACGTAACTAGACAGACTGCTAACCCATACACCGATCACGTGCTTTGTCCCCAGCTTACCCTGAAATAATCCCTAGGTAGTGAGTAGGGCAGTGGGAGCACTAGTCCTCCCTATTGACACCTAGGGTAACGAGAGAAAGGACAAACAACGCAGACAATCCCCGAAGGGAGACAACAAGAGTGAACTGGAGATCCGATGGCTCCACAACAACAATTGTCCACCTGAGGTCAGAATAGAAGATCTGGAAAGAAGGTCAATATCTGGCAACAAGGGAAGCAGAAAAGGAGAATATATAGTAGCTGGGAGTGGCTGACAGAGAACAGCTGAAACGAAAAGCTACAGATTCCTAAATGGGACAAAAAGGATCACAAACCTAAGCAGGAAAACCTGGACTGGAATCTATTCTCACCACTAGGTCATGGAGCGATCTCTTGAGAAACCGAGCGCATAGCCATCCGCTGCGACCTTCCGACCCCAGGCACAACAGGGTCAGCGATAGGTCGTGACACCCTCGTGACAGCTGAGTTGTATAAGGAAACACAGAAAGTTGACTGTTCTGAGACTGTGGGACAGACGCCGAAATCCGAGACTGTCCCGCCGGATGTATGGGCCATTGTTACAGACGAGCCCGGCCGCCAGGAGTTAATCTTACCTGCTGATGGATAATTTAGCTTGTTTGAAAATGAAGCATAAGGTGCTGGCATTCTTGCTTGTTGTACTGGATTGCAGCATGTGGAGATCTTTCATTTGGCACAAACACTTGCCCATTAACTGCTATAAACCAATTACACGTCTAATTCTGAGTAGAGGACACATTGTAGTGCGGCACGGCCTGTAATATGGAAATGAAGTAACGTGAGACCAGCGGCGTGGATACTGCTTTATTGAACAAGGTCATCGGAGTATGAAGTGCGATTGAACCATTTCCATAAACACGAGTCATTCAGGCAGATGACGGAACGCAGGGCTGATCCATTTTCATGGACCCAAGGGAGCAGGTTATGTACTTCATCTCACAACCTCTTCTTTCATGATTCTCTTAAAAACTCCAGGGGCTTGTAATGTTCAAAAGATTAAAACACATTTCCACACTGAGTGCATTTTGATTTTTTTTTGAGCATACATTAAAAATTTGGCAACAAAAAAGCATTTGTTCGCAGACCTGATGCATTGTGATGGGTCCTCCATGTTTATGGCTCTCTTAAATCATGATTGGTCAGTTTTCCTGAAGAGCTACACATGCAAATCCCCCGAACCTTATTACCCCCGTTATATTGGTCACTACTCAAGAAAACTCTATTAATTCTACAAATTATATTTGCTTGCCAAATTTCTCAAAGAAATTCCCTTAGTCGCAAATTCCTTAAATAAGCGCATTTCTTTTTAAGTAGGGATTGTTCTGCCTTCTCCCACACCCCCCCAGTCATTGAACCCCTCAGCTGCTGCATTCATCACCCATCACGTCATCTCAGGGCTTTTAGGGGTTAATGAGTTAAAAAAAAAAAAAAAAAACCTTATCCATCAGAGCATGAAGAGGCCACCGCAGCCATCTTGATTGAAGATCCCGTGCTAAACCTTGCGTAGTGATCATCACACACAAGATTTTACACAGGATCTACATTCAAGATGGCCTCGACAGCCTCTTCTCACGCAAATGGATGAGTTGAGTATGTTTTTTTTCACCACCATTTCAGGGAAAATTGATTAGTTTTTCCTAAAATTCGGATTGAAGTCCACTTTGGATACCTTGTATCACTCAACACTAGTGATCAAAAAGTTTCCTGCCATTGCTTATCGCCACAGTCTGCAGGTCCTCACCACTGCAGGCCCTGCCCAGACTTCACATCACACTGTTCCTGTTGTGAATTCTAGGACCGCCCACCCCGACAATGCGTACATTTTTCATTGTGTATACTTCTGGGGCTGCCCACTGGACACTCAGAACAAGCACAAGCCATAGTTCCCACCCCACAATGATCACAGTGTTTTGTAACATCCTGACTCTGACTACTGTCATCAGGGTGTTCTGTGCAGGGCTCAAGGCTGGTGGTACCTCCTCCCTCTTGTTGCTGCTACCAGAAGAGAACACAACTGCAAACGAACAAGATGGAGGCAACAGCTTCATAGAAAAGGCACAGGCCATCTACTACATTATCTGTACTCGGAGAGTTATCACTGTGTTATCTGTGGTGTTACATAGGACTGCAGGTGACATCTACTACATTATCTGTACTCGGAGAGTTATCACTGTGTTATCTGTGGTGTTACATAGGACTGCAGGTGACATCTACTACATTATCTGTACTCAGAGAGTTATCACTGTGTTATCTGTGGTGTTACGTAGGACTGCAGGTGACATCTACTACATTATCTGTACTCAGAGAGTTATCACTGTGTTATCTGTGGTGTTACATAGGACTGCAGGAGACATCTACTACATTATCTGTACTCAGAGAGTTATCACTGTGTTATCTGTGGTGTTACATAGGACTGTGGGTGACATCTACTACATTATCTGTACTCAGAGAGTTATCACTGTGTTATCTGTGGTGTTACATAGGACTGCAGGTGACATCTACATTATCTGTACTCAGAGAGTTATCACTGTGTTATCTGTGGTGTTACGTAGGACTGCAGGTGACATCTACTACATTATCTGTACTCAGAGAGTTATCACTGTGTTATCTGTGGTGTTACATAGGACTGCAGGTGACATCTACTACATTATCTGTACTCAGAGAGTTATCACTGTGTTATCTGTGGTGTTACATAGGACTGCAGGTGACATCTACTACAATATCTGTATTCAGAGTTGTCACTGTGTTATATGTAGTGTTACATAGGACTGCAGGTGACATCTACTACATTATCATTACTATCACTGTGTTATCTGTGATGTTACATAGGACTGCAGGAGACATCTACTACATTATCTGTACTCAGAGAGTTATCACTGTGTTATCTGTGGTGTTACATAGGACTGCAGATAATATCTACTACATTATCTGTACTCAGAGAGTTATAACTGTGTTATCTGTGATGTTACATAGGACTGCAGGAGACATCTACATTATCTGTACTCAGAGTTATCACTGTGTTATCTGTGGTGTTACATAGGACTGCAGATAATATCTACTACATTATCTGTACTCAGAGAGTTATAACTGTGTTATCTGTGATGTTACATAGGACTGCAGGAGACATCTACTACATTATCTGTACTCAGAGAGTTATCACTGTGTTATCTGTGGTGTTACATAGGACTGCAGATAATATCTACTACATTATCTGTACTCAGAGAGTTATCGTTGTGTTACATAGGACTGCAGGTGACATCTACTACATTATCTGTACTCAGTTATCACTGCGTTATCTGTGGTGTTACATAGGCCTGCAGGATTTGCGGGGTACTATCTCTCCTTGGGGAGAGAGTGCCTTAATCAGCATGGGATATATAGCCCATACATGTTCCTCTGAAATTATGGGAAGAAAGGGATGCAAACAAGCTTTTTAAGAACCCATTTGCATCCATAGGACTGTAGGTAACATCTACTGCATTATCTGTACTTAGAGTTATCACTGTGCTACGTATCTGTGGTGTTACATAGGACTGATTCAGCTAACTGCTATATCTTCCATCCCCTAAGAAAACATGCACACATCTCAGCCAAGCATGTAGGTGTCCAGAATGGGGAGAGAGAAGAACGATTAGAAAGTAGTAATCCTTTGTAACCCAATCCTTATTTCCTCCATTATCTGCATTCTGGAGTGAGCCAGGAAGCCCCTAACACATTATATGGTTTTTACCATATACATGTATCTAATGTGTGTGGCCAGTTTTATGTGCATGGGCATCTTTCATAACCTCAAACATTTTTACTTGTGAAACAAGACACCATGGCTGAACTCTCCTCTTGAAGGCTTTATCTGACTGCTTTTTGTGGAACCCTCAAGACACTCAGTTAAAAAAAAAAATTGTGACAAAATTTTTTAGTCAAAAATGTATTTATTTTTATAGTCACCTGGTACATGAGCAGTCATTAAATGAATGATATGCATAGTGTTATAATATGCATAGTCCTTATTACAGTGTCCATGGCATAAAATTGTGTATGGAAAAAAAAAATGTGGTGAGCAAAACGCAGTGTTGTATCATAAACGTGCACAATTACAGCAACTGCGATGTCACCGTTGTAGAGATGAACAAACATCTTGATTTAGAATTCATTTAGTCTCTGATTTGGCAAATTTTTCAAAAAAATGTGATACTAGAATGCTCCAATTGGTACAGAACATTCTAAGGTAGGGATGACCAACCTGCAGCTCTCCAGCTGTTCTAAAACTACAACTCCCACCATGCCCTGCCATAGGCTGAAAGCTGTAGGCAGTGTGGGCATGCTGGGAGTTCTAGTTTTGCAACAGCTGGAGAACCTCCGGTTGGCCATACATGCTCTAAGGTCTCCTAGGACAAGGATGATTTATTTTATTTATTCTTTCTTGAGCCCTTGTCATTTTGGAAGAACTGGCTTGTCTTTCTCCGTCTCTCTGGGATTTTCCAGAAAGAAACGACAAGATGTTCGGGACAAATTTCAAATTGGTAGAATCAATCCGCTCATATCTACAACAATGTACACCCCAAAAGCTCCATTTACTGTGTTTACTGTGTTTATAATGAAAAGCAATTTCAATCAATGCTATTAACACCAAATCACAATAGCGATCCATAGCCTAATATCTCTCCCATTGTGCCGAGCGGAAGAGCACAAATTACATATTTCTTTGCATTGGAAGTGTTTTTATTTTTTTTATTTTTTATTAACTGCCCCTTGCTTAGTAATTCCTTTGCATGAGTTACAAAAGCAACTTGATGAGCTTTAATATTGACCCTATGGACGAGATGAAGCGGAAGATTCTTCGTTGACTTGAGCTTCTCTTCGAAGTATAATAAAAACTGTTTTATACTGTGCACATACATATCTAATAACAGGCACGTTGCGGTACCTTTCGAGACGAAAAAAAAACTAAACATTAGTTATTTACCCTATTGTGTTAGTACCTTGTGACATGCTATGTGAGTGATATATGCAAAATATACTATTTTAAGGTCATACAAAAACATTTGAATAACACTCTATATATTAAACCTTTAGCTTCTATGACCCTCGATATGCAGCATAATATAGGAAAGTCCTCCAGATCTGTTGACACCCAACTATAGTTTCGAGCAAGGCAATGAGCTTGGGTACGTTGGTCCTCCAGCCACTGGAGTTTCACTTCCGCAAGAGGAAAGTTTTTTTATTTACGGAAGACCTCAAGCTTCCAAAGTTTTGGCAAAAAGTCTGAATCCTGGCTGGTCATTTCTTCCCTCCATGATGGATTCCTCTTGGCAATGCTTCAAGAACATTAGGAACATCTCAGTGTGCTGAACTTTCTGTAGTATACATTCAAATAAAGATATACAGTGTAGATCTTCTAATCCATCAAAAAATGGTAATATATTAAAATGTACACAAAATATAACATCAATAATTTTGGCGCCATATGTATAGAGTGATTTTACAGTTAATTTTCTACTATTTGGAATCAGGTGGACAAAAACTGGAGTCTTTGTGGACTGGATCTGGGGGATGGACACTTTCTAAAGGGGTAAAACTGGACTTTATCTGATTTTATTGATAGTCGGTCAAAGTGGTCACACTTGTGGTCCACCGAAACACCTTATGGTGCTGGGTGGAAATTCTCCAAAAGAAAGACTCAACCCAAAGTCACTAAAGGCAGGGTTTATTTCCCATGTCTGTTTGTCAGAAGATGACCTATATAGGACATTTAAAATTCTGGAGATCTCTGTCCAGTGCCAACTAGGATCTCAGCAAATTATTTAGCACCATATTGATTTTGTTTTGGCCCAGTGCTGATATTTTGCACCCTTTTTACTATTATTCATTAAAACACTTGTTCGGCATAGTCATAAGGGCCTGGGGAATTTTTCTGTCCTATGTATACCTAAATATTAGTAAAAGAAAACACAACTAGAAAGTTTTAAAAAAAAAAATGGTCATTTTTGCTTCAACCATTAAGATAATAGTATTTTAGGGTAAAATATGTATAGTACATACAAGAAAAATGAAAAATAAAAATAAAATTACCTGCACCCCCTTCCTTTTTTTATAATGGTACATTGGAGTTGGGATGCCTTGTTGTAGTCTAGGCTGAGTTCTAAGAACCGTAATGAAGATAAGCTCCTATTAAGGCAGATGGACATCATAATGGGGTTCCCTCTGTTTGAGACCACCTCCCTCTAGGAGTGGCTCTGCATGGGCAGTCTGCCACCACTCTGTATGACTCAAGCCAACCCTGCAGTTAATGGATGGCATTTTGCCTGCAGCACCCACTATAGGGGAATATTACTTCTGTATGAGACTGTTTGAAGGTGGCCGAGCATGGAGCCAAAGTATCTACATACATGTGACTGATGTCTCGGGGTGATCTCGCTCATGTGCCGTTCCTGCATGGGTCACTCCACTAGATTGACCTGCAGCAGTCCTGTGTATGTGGGGATCACTTCACACCTCCAGTCCAGCAGGAACTGGAAGCAGTAGAGAAGGGAGCTCAGTGCTGGATGCAGAGCACTTGAGACAACCTTTTGTTTTCACTTTGGCACCATGCCTGGTCTCCTAACCATGGATTGCAGGTCTCAGAGAACCCCTTTAAAGAGGACCTCTCCCGGCTCCTGACATGCCTGTTTTAATAGCCACATGCATTCCCCATGTAATAACAATTCTGGAGCATCTATTCTTATGTCTCTATGTTGTGCTGTTCCTTTATTATTTCTACTAGAAGTTATGAATGAATTGCTATTAGCCTTCAGTAAGGGTACAGAGGGGAGGTAACAAGTAGGGGGTGTGTCCCTGCACAGTCTGAAAATGGAAGCATTTATTGGATAGAGCGAGTCTGAGCAGGGACACACCCCCAACTGGTCACCTCCCCTCTGTACCCTTACTGAAGGCTAATAGCAATTCATTCATAACTTCTAGTGCAAATAATAAAGGAATGGCACAACATACAGACATAAGAATAGATGATCCAGAATTGTTATTACATGGGGAGTGCATGTGGCTATTAACACAGGCCTGTCAGGAGCTGGGAGAGGTCCTCTTTAATGAGAATATAGTCTTGTATCCCTCTTCTCTTAAGGAGGGGAGTGTGCTGATCTCAAATAGGATAATGTAGTGGAAAGATCTGGACTTTCAGCAGAGTATTACAGGAGATAATATTGGTTCATCTGTATAATAGTGGTATTTGCACATGATGATATCAGTGACAGCGGTACATTTGCATGCATATTACAGTATTTTTATTTCTATATGTAAGTAGGTGTAGAATACATGTGCCACATGTTAAGTTGTCATGTTTTTTGGTATTTTTTATAATGTAAGGTAAAAATACAATACTTTTTGTTTGCAAGTATAGTAACCGAACCGCTGATCTGGTAACACCCTTTAATGGCTGCAAATGGGCGACTCTTACTTCCCGCTATGGTTATACGATATAATAGGATACATACAGTATATATTTCAGAGGGAGCCACTTCCGTGCAGTGTTTTACATCTGTTATTCTTTTGCGGGGGTATTATGCCCCTTTCACACGAGCGGGAGACTCGCATGTCTCCCGCAATGCATCTACAGGGCTGGACTCCGGCACTGACTGGGATCGCATATAATGCTCTGCGATCCCTGTCAGTGCCGAGTCCAGCCCTGTAGATGCGTTGCGGGAGACATGCGAGTCTCCGGCTCGTGTGAAAGGGGAATTAGTGTTTGAACCTAGAGGGATGACCCTATGACAACACTTGCTGCTCTGGTATTGGTAGGTTAGCTTTATTATATGGAGATTCCTAGAAGGCAGTCAGCGCTCTCTGATGATATTATCTGAAAAGATAAAAGCTGACTTCTCAAAAGTTGTCCGGAGGTTGAATTCGAGTGGAAGAAGTGTTGTCATAGGGACACAGGCAAAAAAAAAGCTTCCCTTGTAAGTCTGTAATGTAGAACTTGGCACTGGAAAAAGGTTCTATTTTTGTTTTTTTACCTGATTTTAAAATGCACTAAAATAGCTTTAATACAGATCTGGCCGTCCCCCTAAGATTTTAAGATTAATAAACACAGCCTGTCTACGGGAATTCCACGGCAGCAAAGTCTATACCAAATGCTGCACGTTTTGTTATGGAATTCTTGGCATAAGCGCTGCTGATCTGCACAGATTTCACTCAGAGTTGCAAAGGATGAAATCCACACTGGAAATCCACAATATAAATTGACACGCTGCAGATTTAAAGGGGTTGTTCACACGTAGGCGTTTTTCTACAGACCCCACAGAGTGGCTGGATCTGCAGTGGTAATCATACTTACCTGTCATCCAAGCATCATGTGATCTAATGGCCAGGGGTGTAGCTAAAGTTCACCTTGGGTCCCCCTTTCCTCAGTGCTTTGTGACAAGGGGTAGGGAAGCACATAGCCTTCGTGTTGCCTAGGGCAAAAGTTGAAACTGCACCTCCACCACACCCCCCGTGCCTAATTCTTGACCTAACCCCTTCCAACCAGTCAGAGGTGTAACTTGCTCAATATGCACTTTCTAATATACTGGTGTCTTTTGTGTCACAAGGGTCTTTGGGCCCCTTCAGGCTCCCGGGCCCAGTAGCGACTGTTACCTCTGCACCCCCTATAGCTACGCCCCTTTAGTGACATGATGCTTGGGTAACATGTCACTGCTGCAGCCCGTCACTGGCTGCAGTGGTCACATGACGCGGTGTCAAAGTGGATGCTGGGAGATTAGGGACCTGCAAAACTGGAGGGGCAGGGATCAGGTAAGTATGATTACCACCGAGGGTCCGGCTACACTGTGAGGTCTGTAGAAAAGATCCCCAGGTTGTACAAATCTCATACAGTGCCTACAAGTAGTATTCAACCCCCTGCAAATTTAGCTGGTTTGAGAAGATGCAAATAAGTTAGAGCCTTCAAACTTCAAACAAGAGCAGGATTTATTAACAGATGCATAAATCTTACAAACCAAAAAGTTATGTTGCTCAGTTAAATTTGAATAAATTTTAAACATAAAAGTGTGGGTCAATTATTATTCAACCCTTAGGTTTAATATTTTTTGGAATAACCCTTGTTTGCAACTACAGCTAATAATCGTCTTTTATAAGACCTGATCAGGCCGGCACAGGTCTCTGGAGTTATCTTGGCCCACTCCTCCATGCAGATTTTCTCCAAGTTTTCTAGGTTCTTTGGGTGTCTCATGTGGACTTTAATCTTGAGCTCGTTCCACAAGTTTTCAATTGGGTTAAGGTCAGGAGACTGACTAGGCCATTGCAACACCTTGATTTTTTCCCTCTTGAACCAGGCCTTGGTTTTCTTGGCTGTGTGCTTTGGGTCATTGTCTTGTTGGAAGATGAAATGATGACCCATCTTAAGA
The DNA here is from genome assembly GCA_900303285.1 of Rhinella marina. NCBI lineage: Eukaryota > Metazoa > Chordata > Amphibia > Anura > Bufonidae > Rhinella > Rhinella marina. Next base: position 91,739 of record ONZH01014802.1, on the reverse strand, counting down.
TCCTTGATGGAGGAACGGAGGTTCTTGGCCAAAATCTCCAGGTAGGGCGTGCTATCCATCTTCCCATGGATGCGGACCAGATGGCCAGGCCCCTTGGCTGAGAAGCAGCCCCACAGCATGATGCTGCCATCAGCATGCTTGACTGTAGGGATGGTATTCTTGGGGTCGTATGCAGTGCCATCCAGTCTCCAAACGTCACGTGTGTGGTTGGCACCAAAGATCTCGATCTTGGTCTCATCAGACCAGAGAACCTTGAACCAGTCTGTCTCAGAGTCCTCCAAGTGATCATGAGCAAACTGTGAACGAGCCTTGACATGATGCTTTGAAAGTAAAGGTACCTTATGAGCTCGTCTGGAACGGAGACCATTGCGGTGGAGTACGTTACTTATGGTATTGACTGAAACCAATGTCCCCACTGCCATGAGATCTTCCCGGAGCTCCTTCCTTGTTGTCCTCAGGTTAGCCTTGACTCTTTGGACAAGCCTGGCCTCGGCACGGGAGGAAACTTTCAAAGGCTGTCCAGGCCGCGGAAGGCTAACAGTAGTTCCATAAGCCTTCCACTTCCGGATGATGCTCCCAACAGTGGAGACAGGTAGACCCAACTCCTTGGAAAGGGTTTTGTACCCCTTGACAGCCTTGTGACCCTCCACGATCTTGTCTCTGATGGCCTTGGAATGCTCCTTTGTCTTTCCCATGTTGACCATGTATGAGTGCTGTTCACAAGTTTGGGGAGGGTCTTAAATAGTCAGAAAAGGCTGGACAAACAGATAATTAATCCGAACATGTGAAGCTCATTGTTCTTTGTGCCTGAACTACTTCTTAATACTTTAGGGGAACCAAACAGAATTCTGGTGGTTTGAGGGGTTGAATAATAATTGACCCACACTTTTATGTTTAAAATTTATTAAAATTTAACTGAGCAACATAACTTTTTGGTTTGTAAGATTTATGTATCTGTTAATAAATCCTGCTCTTGTTTGAAGTTTGAAGGCTCTAACTTATCTGCATCTTATCAAACCAGCTAAATCTGCAGGGGGTTGAATACTACTTGTAGGCACTGTATATAATCATATATTTTTTTTTATTTTATTTTTTTTTATCTCATCCACTTTTCTGCTACTATATACTCATTCCAATTCCTTGTGCAGCCGTACAGTAGTCAGAGACAGCCATGCGGGCACATGTGAAAATGGGACCAACACAGATGCCTTCAGCTGCCAAGTGCACATGTAACAGGTCAGCCAGTGTCATAGGGACAAAACTGCTGACAGATGCCCTTTAAATCCCTTTGCCATAAAGATTAGAGGGTTGTCAACTATAGACCATCCTAATTTGTTAGAAGGGTCCCAAGCTGATCACAAAGTGTCCCACCAGGGATCAGTTGTGATCTGAGGGAAAACCTTGGCAGTAAGTGTTCTGTTTTCTTCGCAGCCCCACCACACTGGAAATGAAGCCAATTCACATCATTGGGTAGTCTTGAACAGAACAGGTCCTCAGAGAATTTCAAAATTCCTTGATCAAACATGGGAACCTTTTGCTTATGATTTACCGCTCTTAATATGGAACGAGCATGTAAATAGAAGTTTTGTGGACCCCAAATGATGACCTCTTGTGTGGTAGGGAGGGCTATGAACCATACAGCGTTTCTCTATATCGGGGATGCTCAACCTACGTCCCTCCAGCTGTTGTAAAACTACAACTCCCACCATGCCCTGTTGTAGGCTGATAGATGTAGGCTGTCCAGGGATGCTGGGAGTTGTAGTTTTGCAACAGCTGGAGGGCCGCAGGTTGAGCATCCCTGCTATATGTGATGAACTTATATGTGGTCAGAAGGTCTGATAGATCCAACAGAATATTCCCTAATGTGACCCCTATAAACCCCACAGGATGTTCCTTAGAGGGGTTATCGGGGAATAAATATAACTTATCTTCAGGATAGGTCATCAATATCAGATCGGAGGAGGTCCAACACCTGGGACCACCATCTATCAGCTGTTAAGAGGCCACACAGATTCTGCATGATGTTCAACCCTGTGCTCGGTAAGCCTCCGGTAGACCGCCACGCTCACCAGAGCTCCGTTGAGTGCTGCAGCTTATCAAAAAAGTTGATTGAGGTTGAGGGGGGTGCCAGAACTCAGACCACCATCGATGTGATAGTGATGAGCTATCCTGTGGATAGATCATCAATATTATTTGCCGGATAACCCCTTTAATGTGACAGTAGTTCCTGTGGACCCCTTATGATCTTTCACGTGATATGAACCCCACAGATGTTCTATGATGTGACGGGGAGTTCTTATGGAGAGGTTTCAGACTTTTGCCATTGCAACCTTTTTTTTTTTTTACTGTTCATAACTAAAACGATCATAAGCGTAATCCCAACCCTGTGATTTTCAGATGTGAGAAGCCGAATAGTGAATAGCCGAACTTATCAAACACTGCATTAAAAACTACAAAAATGCTCATCATTAGTGGCACTTACTGCACAATAAAATAGTGAGAACGAGGCATGTGGTACCATACACGTTTCCTTATGAACCAAGGATTGTTCCTGGTCCTTGCAAGTAAAAATACTTCAAAATAGTCACAAATCCTCGCTATAGTTACCTCCATATATAATAAAACCCCTAACTAAAATCTTAGACATACAATTTAGAATATCTTTTGTCCCTGTCACAACAGGAAGTCAAAAAACACTGTCAACAAAAACATTTTTGAAATTTTTTTTCCACCAAAAAAAAAGATGAAATCCAGCTTGATATTAAGGATGTTCCTTTGATATAGATTTTTTTTTTTTTTTGTCAGCTTTTTGTTTCCCTTCTGAGCTGAAGTTCTTTGCACGCTCAGCGTTGTTCTTGTTCTATTGGTTGAGGGAGCAGTGCCAAAATCTCTTTGGTGCGTCTGGAGACTCATGTAGCTACCATCCGTCCCTGGTGCCTGGAGCGTGACCTCTCCAATGCCGGTACCCGATTTTCTGCAACAAAATAACAAGAAAGCGTTAGGAAAGAAGGATTTTTTTTTCTTTTTGTCAACAGGTCTTCAAAGCATCCGTAAAAGTATTAGAGATGAATATGTAAATAGTTATCTGGAAGGCAAAACACAGTGCGGCTGCCGGGACAGGTTCAAGAGTTCTACAATCAGCATTAAATGAGTTTCTTGATCAGAGAAACAGGGGTGATAAAAGCAAAGGCAGAATGTGCTAACACAGTTCCCTTGGCAATAACTGCATGCTAAACAAATGCAAAGGTAAAGTTGTCGTTTCTGGAAGGAATCTGTGTAACTTCATCAGAAGACACTTCAATTACCTGTTAAAGTGTGAACACAGAAGATAGCGAGAAGACACAGGAAGCCCAGGAACTTATGAAAAAGAAAATCTCCTTGATCATTTCCTTTATGCGAGACAATAACCTAGATTATGCTGCAGGACCGTGAAGATTTTCAGTTGTAGAGTTTTTTGTTTGTTTTTATGGGGAGTCTTAGGCCACTTTCACATTAGCGGCAGCACGGATCCAGCGGGTGAAGGGTGCTGCCGGATCCGTGCTGCCGCAGGTACACGTGAGGAGCCGGAGCAGCTCTCCGGCCCCACACGTGTCTCACACACACACACACACACACACACACACACACACACACACACACACACACATACATACATACATAGACATACACACAGACATATACATACTTACATCCTCCCAGAAGCTCCGCACAGCACAGGAGGAGGAGGACGGCGCGCACATAGGAAGATTCCCCACAGCGCCCTCTATGTCTGTGGATGTGTATGTCTGTGTGTATGTATGTGTCTGTCATGTGTGGTGTACTGTGGATGGATCCATCATGAACTCCATTGAAAGTCAATAGAGGACAGATCCGTTTACTGAGTGTGTCACACCAAACGGATCCGTCCCCATTGACTTCCATTGAGGGTTATTCCGGATCCATCTTGGTGCAGATAAACAGTATGGAGAGCAAACCGCAGCATGTTGCGGTTTGCTCTCTGGTCTGAGGACTGAACGGAATGCTTTTAGGAACATTCCATTCTCTTCAGTTCAGTTTTGTCCCCATTGACAATGAATGGGGACAAAACTGAAGCGTTTTATTCCGGTATTGAGCCCCTATGACGGAACTCAATACCGGAATTCCAAAACGCAAGTGTGAAAGTAGCCTTAGAGAGGTGCAGGTTCATTCGGCGCAGTGAGGAAGCCGGGAGCCTGCTGCACTCACTGCGCCTGCACCGAATGAAGGACGCACGGCGCAGGCGCAGGCGCAGGATTTGGATTGGACAGGGCCGGCAGGTGATGGAGCGAGCTGCCTGGCCTTGTCAATCAAGACAAAGGAGGCGTTTTTGAAGGTGGGCAAACAGAGCCTCTAGGAGCAGGGGCAATGCCCCCCCTGCTCCTAGGAGGCTAATTACCATATTATGAATGTCTAAATTTCTCAAAAATAGGGGCAGTGATAATAAAAAAAATTACACAGTTAGCATCAGGTGACATTTGCACATTGCAAATGTCATCCTGTTTAATAGGCTCCAAAGTGGTGACAAACCCTTTAAGATGACTTCTAGATACAGAAGCAGGCCAGCCAGTATTCTCTTTCCCCAAGCACCCACCTCCTCGAAGTTGCTGCATGGAACCCTTTATACATAACCCGGACCTTTTAGGCCCACTATGTTACTTGTTTGCTATTTTCTGCAAGATTACTTTAGTTAAAATTTTGAAACTCTAGGTATTCCTGAAGTTTGTAGTTGAGGGTCATTTACAGTTGTTTATAAAGTTTTATGCGATAGGCATTTTGGTATAACAATGCTCTTTTGGAAAACCACATATTTACATAACACAGGCCTTTTAGGCCCATATTATGTTTATCATATACTCATCAGTTTATGTGTCACAAGTTACTGTGTTATTGTAATCAGGGTTGCTGGGTAGGTGGGTGGATCACGCCTGTGTGTAGAAAGACCTGTGATGATGTCATGGCCATGTGATCTTGGGAGGAAGACTGACTCCTCCTTCCTAACATCACATAGCCATGACATCATCGCAGGTCTTTCTGAACACAGTAATGAGCATCAGGAGGACCGCATACACTGGTGCTGATTGCTAAAGGACCTGTGATGTTGAGGAAGGAGTCAGCCTCTTTCTCAGCCTCTTTTTTTCTAGAAGAACCTGGCAAAGTGGATACCTGGTGAGCCACAAAAATCCAGAGTATTGTACATCACCTAGATCGGGGATCAGCAACCTCCGGCACTACAGCTGTTCTGAAACTACAACTCCCAGAATCCTCCTTTCACTTCTATGAGAGTTTAAAGAATAGCTGAGTAAGTGTGCATGCTGGGAGTTGTAGTTTCACAGCAGCTGGAGTGCCGAAGGTTGCTGATCCCTGACCTAGAAGAAAGTCTAAAAGGTGTGAGCTGCTGAGGGTGAGAGAAGGAGGGGGGAGGGGCAGACACACACTAGGAAAGAGTGGACAACCCTGTCTAAGGCTACTTTCACACTAGCGTTTTAAAATTCCGGTATTGAGTTCCGTCATAGGGGCTCAATACTGGAATAAAACGCTTCAGTTTTGTCCCCATTCATTGTCAATGGGGACAAAACTGAACTGAAGACAACGGAGGCTCCTGAAAGCATTCTGTTCCGTCTTCAGACCGGAGAACAAACTGCAGCATGCTGCGGTTTGCTCTCCGGTCCAGGGATCCGCACCAAGACGGATCCGGAATGACCCCCAATGCAAGTCAATGGAGACGGATCCGTTTGGTCCGGCGTCCCTGGAGTATGTGAGTATGTATGTGTGTATGTATGTATGTCTGTATGTGTGTATGTCTGTATGTCTGTGTCTTGTTCCATGTTAACATGTGTGGGGCCGGAGCGCTGCTCCGGCTCCACACATGTATCAGCGTTAGCACGGATCCGTTGGCACCCTTTAGGTGCCGGATCCGTGCTAACGCTAGTGTGAAAGAGGCCTATGTCAACAATGGCACATTCTTCAACCAAGGGTTTGACTGACCAAGAGATTGAAGCAATCATTTTTGAAAGTGACGATGAAGGTGAACTTTTTGTCTGAGGAAGACTACCTGCCACCAGCTAATCACTCTGCTTCCTCGTCCAGTGATTCTTCTGATGATGAAGTGGATCCAGTAGAATTGATAAATAGAACATCCAAAACTAGTGTATTTTTGGGACAGTACTCCTTCAGTCCTTGGACGTACCCCATTACATAATCTGAGAAAAGCTCAAGGAGCTGTAGGAATTCCCCAATGCTTGTCCGCTAAAGATGTTTTCTGTCCTTTTTTTTTTTTTTCTAATGATATTCCAGATGAGGTGGTTTTATGTACAAACTTAGAGGGACGACGCATTGTTTATGGAAAAAAACATGGTTTACTAATGTTGAACTGGGCAATTTTTTGTTAGAAAAAGATCTTATAGTTGTTGCTACTATGAAGCCATATTGAAATAAACTTGTAAAAGTTATGAGTTCCTCCTAAAAGGCTCGTGTTATGTAGAAGTGTGGATTTCTAGCGTCATGCATACTGGGGTTAATCAATGATCTTGAGTGTCTTATTGTTGCCTGCCGCTATGTGAGCAGGTAGTTTTTGGACGTAGATGTAGAGTGGGCCTCTAGAATTAATTTTACTGGTGGGCCCTAGACACCCTAGCCTGACGCTGTTCCTACCTATGAAATGTGACTGGATGACCGCTAGCCCAGGTGGACGCTAGAAAAACATGGGTGCTTTCTTCCAAAAAAACATGCCACACTTGACCACAGGTTGCATGTGACATTGCAGCCAAGCCGTTGCAGTACCCAGACGCAGTACAACCCATGAACATTTGTGACGAGGCTTCTGGAAGAAGGTAAATTTGTTTTTCTAATCCTGGACAAACCTTTTATTCTCACTTCCTTTTACCCATAGTTGGCTAGGAAGCTCCAATACGGGATGCTGCTTGCAGAGCCCTCACACTGGAGAGCTGTTTTTGAGGTAGTTATGCTACGTGAGACCTGAAGATAGCAAGGTCATCATCAGAGGTTTTCATCAGGTCGTCATCAGAGGCTAAACTTTTGACTTTTTGGCCCCAAGTGACCATTTTTGACTTTGCCTGGGAAAGAATTGCCCCAGGTTCACTGATCCCACGTATCCGGTGTCTCAGCTTCCTTTGTGTGATATGATGGGAGTGGGATAATGGGGTTAACTACAATCATCTCTAATATTTTAGGTTCAGGGTAAAATTTGTCATGAGCTGTTGGACTCTCTGCTTCCCCCTCACCATCATGCAAATGTAAGTTCTTCTTTCCATGAGGTCCAAGATTTTAAAGACTTAAAGGGGTTTTCCGACATTTCCCTACTGATGATCTATCCTCTGTATTGCTCATCATTAATTGATTGGTGGTGGTCTGACACAAGGGATCCCCGCCGATCAGCTGTTTGAGAAGGCATCAGCACTCCCAGTAACGCCGCAGCCTTCTCTTAGCTTTTCCAAGGCCAGTGACGACACGTTCATCGGTCACCATTGAAGTGACTAGGACTGAGCGCGATACTAAGCACAGGCGCTATACAATGGACGGCGTTGTGCTTGTTAAGCAGTGAGAAGGCCATGGCTCTCACAGGAGCGCCAGTGCCTTCTCAAATTGCTGATTGGCGGGGGTCCCAGGTGTCGGACACCATCGATCAGATACCAATGACCTAATAAGCTGACAAAATTCCTGTTCTACAGAGAAATAACCCTTCTCAGCAGTCATATCATTATCATCATGGGCAGAATTACAATAACAGGTGACAGATAAAACAGGATCCACCATTCAACATGGTTGACACTCACAACTTAACCCCTCCTCTTTTTGCACAATGACCTCTGCACAGGTCACAGAGCATGCCCACAACACTCTCCCGTAGACGTCAACACGCAACTCGAGCAAGGTGGCTGCCCCATAATCAAGTACAGAAAATTAAGCAAACATAAACAATGATGTATATTTTAAGGGGTATTCTCATCTTAGACAATGGGGGCATATCTCTTGGATATGCCCCCATTGTCTTATAGGTGTGGGTCCCACCGCTGGGACCCGCACCTATATGGAGATCGGAGGTGGGAGCTCTGTGCATGGAGGACCCCAGGTTTCCCGGGGTCCGACCACCACTAGGTGCAGCTCTCTGCTGCTCCCATAAAAATGAATGGGAGTGCACTGCGCATGTGCGGCCACCGCTCCCATTCATTTCCATGTAGCGACGGAAATAGCCGAGCCAGTGCTTGGCTATTTTCGCCGGCCCCATAGAAATGAATAGAGGGCGGCTGCGCATGCGCAGTGCACCCTTCTTTACTTTGAGAGCTTCGATCTCTATATAAGTGCGGGTCTCAGCGGTGGGACCCACACCTATGAGACAATGGGGGCATATCCTAGAGATATACCCCCATTGTCTAAGATGGAAATAACCCTTTAATATATGTCCTTTAAGAGACTGCAATCTGAATATCTCTTCTGGTATATTGTCACCTGAACCCTACAATGGAACCATCTGAAAGAATACGAATTGCTGCCGTGCCTTCCATTTTCATCAATGTACATGGTAGAAGTGTGCACACCTGTCACCTATGGTCCAAACATTGTCTACAACAGGAGTGACATGTCACAAAAAGAACTCGACCAATTCCCAACCAGAATCGAGGGATATTTCTTAACGAAGAACAAGTGTAAAATTATCCCTGCATTTCTTAGCATAACTTGCATTAAAAATAGATTGGACTCCTCGGGGGACGTGCAGATTAATTAAACATTATCCATGAAGAAGTATTTTAACAAGCGGCTGAATATTACTTAAATATTGTTTCATTACATCTCATCTGCCTCCCATAAAACGTTCAGTTCAGAAGACGTCGCAGCTTTTATAAAACCGTCTACGATACAATGTATTTGTTCGGCTCCCGTAACGTCATTCCCATTAGCATACATTGTTACAGCTGGGAAAAAAAACCTCCAAAAATGTGTATGAACCTGCAAGTGATTTATGTTTTCTTCTGTGAACTTGTATGGTGGTATCTCGGCACGTAAGCACATCCTTGAGTATTTGTTCACTCACAGAATGCTTGCCTGGGTTGTAGCAACAAAACAAAACAAAAATAAAATAAAATAAAATTCCCTTTTTTTATTTTGTGTTCAAAACATTTTCCGAATGTCATGTTTTTGTGTCTCTATCGTGGGAGTAAATGGACCATAGAGTACAATGGAAAGAGGTTTTGTGTTCTGGCTTATGCAGCTCGGCCATGTTCCTGTGTAAATCAAACTGGTGTCTGCTTTTGACACAAAAAGAATTTAAAAAAAAGTAAGTAAAAAAGGTGGCGGTGCAGCCTCGCTCCCTGTGTCATGGTGCCTGTAGAAGTGCGGCCTTGCTTCTGGTGTCCTGGTGCCTGTAGCGGTGCAGCCTAGCTCCCTGTGACGTGCTTCTGGTGTCATGGTGACTGTAGTAAATATGCCTCAACCAGGCATTTGAGCAGAATAAATCTTTCAGGGTCAGTTAATTTGCTTTTTTCTTTGCATTCTCAATTTATTTATAAAAAAAAAAACATATCTAGTTTCTCTCACCGTTTATGTCCGACACTGTAGTTGAGTTCCGTGAAGTAACTAAAGTCATGTCTCCCTCTATATTCAATCAGTGGCAGGTTCATGGCACCAGCACCTCAAAAACATCTCCAGTAAAACCTATCATTGTTACTTAGGTTGTTACAAGTTATCAACTATTCTGTGGATAGAGGATAACTTGTTAGATTAATGGGGGTCATACCACTGGGATCCCAACCGATCATGAGAACGGGGGCCCCGTACCACCTGCAGCCTCCCTGAAAAGAATGAAGCAGCCAGTCACACCTACGCGTTGCCACTCTGTTAATTTCGCTTGGAGTTCCGGAGATAGATGAGCACCGCTGCCTCCGTTCTGGGCCAGTCTGACAGTCTCCACTCCGGGCCATTCATGGTGCTGCTGCCTCCGCCCTGGGCCAGTAACGGTACCTTCACCACGGATCGCCGCTGCCTCTGGTCAGGGCCAGTCTGGTCGCCGCTGCCTCTGCCCAGGGCCAGTCTGGTTGCCGCTGCCTCTGCCCAGGGCCAGTCTGGTCGCCGCTGCCTCTGCCCAGGGCCAGTCTGGTCGCCGCTGCCTCTGCCCAGGGCCAGTCTGGTCGCCGCTGCCTCTGGTCCGGCAATTTTTGGATAACTACTTTATTTATGTGGCAGTATTATTTTTCCAGACAATATGGCAAAATTATATAAATATACATATATTACCAAAAGTATATATGGTTCAGAGGTATAACGTGAATCTCCTGAGCTCCAGTGCTTAACTTATACCAGGTTCCTCACCTAATACATGTTATTTATAACACTTGTGTCTTCTTATGGGGCAGAGGGATTTATCAGCCCCTTCAGTCACCAAGGACCTGTGTGCATTTAGAAATGAAAATAATAGTAGAGCGTGTATGTCTTCTAAAAAATGTATAAACCTCATGTGGCTGGATCCTTGGAGTGACTGAAAAGAGCTGACATGCCCTAGAGACAAAATAACATCCATTTCCAAGATGTGAAAAGGCTGAGATGTCGTATTTACCAAAAAAGAGTCATGCAGGTCGTAAGCAAGGGTAAAACAATCCTGGAGCAGCAGAAAATGCAATCATATAAAGTTCTGTACAGTCATGACCCCTCCTTGTGGTCAGCATATGTCAGCCACCTAATAATGCCATGCATGATAAATATTAAATATGGTGCTCATACGTTGTAATGCACAGCAGGGCTTCTTTAACTATCTAGATGTAGAAGAGGTGAGTATTTCATTTGGGACGGTTCATTGTGACTATTATTTTCAGCTGTGGCTCATACACGGGACTGGGAAGGAAGATGGGGGAGAGAGACTAGTATACAAATATGTGCTTCTCAACAATATATAATACGTTGTGTAAGGGGTACTCTTTCTCATTATGGAGAGTCCATGGTACGCAGAGTATGTGTGCGCAGTACTGTAGTGCAGGCGATGCCCCGCTGGGTTTCGGGGAAACGTATTCAAGTTGGATTTCCTAAACCACCTAAGGCCTTGAAATTAGAAATGTTGTTCTAGTTTGTTTTCCTCTGATTAAGAACTTGTTGCAGATGTAAGGCTGGCTTTGCTACAAAAGCATGTTTAAAAGGCAGGAAGGCATCTCTACCAATGTGCAGGTATAATTATAGCGCCTGCTGTCTCACTTCAATGGGATATCTCCTTCCTATTCGCCTGAGAATACCTCTTCAGTATAGCAAAGACAGACAACACCTTCGGCAACTTTATTTCACAATTTTGGATCAAATTCAGACAGATACGTCTCCAAACTAGCCTTCAACTGAAAGTGAGATAAAATAGTTTCAACATCCTACAAAGCTCACACCTCTCTCAATCAAACATGAAAGCTAGTGCTCTTTCTAAAAGGACAAGAGATCCAGAAGGTCTCCAGAGAAACTTGTCTTACTTGGTTGATTTGCCTTGGGGAGTATTCTTTTGGATGCTCTTTTATTATTAGGGAGACCAAAAAATAAGTACGAGTATTGTAAATCAGATACCTTTATTCGTCTGGCATGAGAAAATATTAGCATTCTTTTCTGTTTTGGAAAAAAAGCTAATTTGAATTTCTTTCCCAGAAACCCAGAGGGGCATGAGCTGGCCTATAATATTGTACATGAGAACTTGGTTTACAATGGTCTCATCATAATGAGAAAGAATACCCCTTAGACAATACATATACAGTATATTGTTGACAATCCAAGTGGATGAGGTGAGCACAATTTTATATATATATATATATATATATATATATATATATATATATATAATTTTTTTTTTTTTTTTACCCCGGATTAACCCCTTGAGCACCTGAATGTGGGTCTCAGACCAGCATTGAACATGGCATCTGAGTAATTCAGAACTAATCAAATTGCTTGAAGAAGTTCAGCAAAGCTGCTGAATGAAATTTTTCAAAACTTTGCTCATCACTAACAATGAGGTACATGCCACAGCAATTCTACTACATCTGTTCCATCTGATCTTTATAATACCGACCTCTCCTATGGCAGAGGGGCGTTTAGGTGCCCACCAACTGCAAACTCTGCACTCCCTGTTCCTGCAGTGATACCTTGTAACAGGACAGGAGAGTTATATGTGCTGCAGAGGCATGTCTACACTGGATACAACTGTAACCAACCCTATTTACTGACAGCAAGCAGAGATCTTGAAAAATGTTAAAAAGGGTGCAATTTATCACTCCCTGCACTCCAGAATTCTGCCTTCAAAAAAGTAGTAACATTTGGGACTTTGGGGGCTTATTTGCTCAAAAACATAATATTTTCACTGCAGGGTTCTGTCAATAAAAGTGGTAGAAGGCGCAGGAGTTGCAGAGAGAGCAAAGCCTCTATGTGTAAGGGCAACACCCCCATTGCACCTAGATGCTCATTTGCATATAATAAAACTATAATTTTTCTTGCAGGCACATATGAACATGGGACCAAGACAGATGTCTTCAGCTGCCAAGGACACATGTAAAAGGTCAGCCAGTGTCAAAGGGACAGAACTGCTGATAGATGCCCTTTAAACCCACCAGATCCAAGGCTGATCCTGGGAATCTCTAAATGGGTAAAGCATTAAAAAGCTTTGATTTTTGACCTGTAAGTTCGTACTGGATCTCGGAACACAAACTAGATTGACATACACACTGGATCTCCATACACATACAAAATTTCCAAACATACACTGGATCTCTATATCTATTAGATCTCCATACACGTTGTATCTCTATGCATAGACTATATCTACACATGCTGGGTCTTCTCATGCATGCTGCTTCTCTATACACATAGTAGATGAGATAAAGATGCACATTGGATCTCCATATACATAGTATATCTCCATGCACACTGGGTCTCTATACATAGACTATATTTACGTAAACTGGATCTCCTCATGCATGTTAGGTCTTTATACAGAAGCTAGATCTCTATACACACTGGATCTCTATAAATGCACTATATCTACACATACTGGATCTACTCATGTATGCTGGACCTCTATACAAACACTCGATCTCCATAACCATTCTCCATGTATACAGCATATGTCCACGCACTGGATCTCTATATACATTAGATCTTTGTACATAGACTACATCTAGGTATACTGGATCTCCTCACACGCACTAGTTCTTTATACACATAGATCTCCATACACACTGGATCTCCATACACACTAGATCTCCATATACATAGTATATCTTCATGCACTGGATCTCTATACACACTAGATCTCTAGACATGGACTATATCTAGGTATACTGGATCTCCTCATGCACGCTGGTTCTTTATACACATAGATCTCCATACACACTAGATCTCCATATACATAGTATATCTCCATGTACTGGATCTCTATACACACTGGATCTCTATACGTAGATAATATATAGGTATACTGGATCTCCTCACACACGCTAGTTCTTTATACACACTAGATCTCCATACACGTTCTCCACGCACACAGCACACCTCCGTAGGCTCTGTATCTCTTAAAGGGTGATTGGGCAATCTCTTTCCGTGTTGACTGTTTACCAGCTCGTGGCCACTTACTAGCTCTACGGCTGATGAAACGTTGACTGGATGTTCCATCAGGGCCCAATAGACACAATCTTCTCTGATACATGCTCCCCTGGGTGAATATTGAATTCTAGTTATCTGCAGACTTCAGCTCGTCCTGATTAACCACTTTGCACATGGAACAGGAACAACAAGCAAGTGGCTGAGGGTTGGAGAGGCTCTGGCCAGCAAAGAAGGGGTTAAAAATGCTGTAAATAATACATGAGAATATGGATCTTGTAACGGGGAAGCTGATAGTCTGAGGACAGAAATAGGTGCGAATGACAGAAAATACAAAGGATTGAAGCCACACTGCCACCTAGCATCGCCCGGCCTCTCTGCCGCCTGCTTCTCCTATTACAGCTCTGTCACGCTCAGATTCTCGGCAATGCAGCCTTGTCACTTGTCAGATGTAGCTTGCAGCTCTCGGCCCCTGGTGCAAAGGCTTTAGTTTGGGCCCCTTACCTAATTAGTGGCAACTTTGCAATCGTCGGTAAAGGATTCATATGCAATAAGTAGAACAAATATTCCTTTTCATGTGTGTCCAACCAACATGTGGCCCGTCAAGGCATGATGGGCGTTGTAGGCTTTAATAGGTAGAGAGCCACAGGTTGGAGATCACGGATTTATAAAGCTCTGCATGCATCACTGGGAAAGTATTATAACTTCAGGTTCCTATGAGACCCTCCCAGGAGTCATTACAACTCCTACTTCATCTGATTCCTAAATAATGTTCTATGGTTATAAACACATGTAGCATTCATGTAGCTGCTGCTGTAATGAACCACAGATATACGGTGATATCTTAATCTTCAGAAGCATTAATAGGTTTTTACTTGTAGTACCTCCTCTGACCACCGGGTGTGCTGTTAAAAGGTTATTCTCATCTTAGACGATGGGGGCATATCGCTAGGATATGCCCCCATTGTCTTATAGGTGCGGGTCCCAGCAGTGAACGGGGCCCCCAAAGTAAAGGCGGGCGCAATGCGCATGCACAGCCGCCCTTCATTCGTTTCTATGGGGCCCCATAGAAATGAATGGAGGGCGGCTGCACATGCGCAGTGCACCCATACTTCACTTTTGGGGCTCTGTTCTCGATATAGGTGCTTGTCCCAGCGGTGGAACCTGCTCCTATAAGACAATGGTGGCATATCCTAGAAAAAGAACCCTTCCATGTGTCCTCATATGGGGCAGAAATCCCTCGACCACTAGGTCCTGGGTGTGACTGCTACATCTGACCCAGGGGTGCACCACCAATGAGACCAGGTGAGGCGATAGCCTCAGGAGACAAGACCTAGAGACAAGTGGGGGCTGTGGGAATATCTCCCTATATTCAACTGTATCACAGTATGCCTTAAACAGTAGGGCTGGAGGGGTTGATCACAATTTCAATCTTCTCCTCAGGCAGCAGAAAGGCTAGGTGCACCCCTGAACTGACCCTTATAGCTACACCCAAGGAAAGAAGATTTACCCTTAAAGGAGTTGTCCGAGTTATTTTTTTGTCTTTTGTATGTTTCTAACTAGTCAAATACAACATCTTTTCCATACACTTTCTGCTTCTAAAGCTGC
The DNA here is from genome assembly GCA_900303285.1 of Rhinella marina. Lineage (NCBI taxonomy): Eukaryota > Metazoa > Chordata > Amphibia > Anura > Bufonidae > Rhinella > Rhinella marina. The sequence goes on along the minus strand of ONZH01014802.1, from coordinate 76,547 downwards.
TGGCTTCTTAGATTTAACTCAGGGTCACATGACCTGTGATGTCAGCTTATCTCCCTGCTGTGTGGTGTTTCGTGCACAAGCCTCAGATAGCCTGTACAGGAGATGTCACTGTGCTGGCCACGCCCTGCCTGCTCTGCCGGGCTGCGATCTGCTCTCTCCCTGGATTTCTTCAGATAAAACATTAACCCCTTCAGCCAGAACACACTGAAGGCTTTACAACAGCAGCTGCAGATGTAAAGAGACACAGGATCTGCTGTCCTCTCCCTACAGACACAGAGCTGACACTGGAGCTGATCTGGAGGAGATGCAAAGTATTGTATTGTACAAGAACAGGCAGGGGGAAGACCCTGTGTGTATCAGCAGTGTCATTGTACAGCTGGGACTTGTAGTCCTACACATACAACATGCTGCTGAGTATTCCAGCAGACAGACATGTCACTCAGGGCAGCTCTTGTATTCACTCCCTTAGCAGAGCAGGGGGAGGGGCAGAGATTGTTATTACTGCAGGTAAACAAAGGCCAGAAGAGAACCAGGGAAATGAGGAAATATAGATTTTTTTTTGCCTAAAACTTGCTTAACTTAGTTATATATTGCTGCCCATCAGATTTACAGTACTATATATATATTTTTTTCATAACTCGAACAACCCCTTTAATGACAGCCCCTTCTGCTGTGGCCAATTGGTCATGACCTAAAAAACTTCCTGGCAATATCAGTGGCCAAACTCATGGCAATCCCATAATTACTAGAGCGTGGCTTGCTTTTGAGAAGGGGGAATTGGGGCAATTTGCAGTAGTGCAATTTGGTCGCAGCATGTGACTCTAGAACTTTTCCCATCCTATTTAGGCTCAGGCTACACGGCGACAGTTGTCGCGCAACAATTTTTATAATTGAAGTCTATGGTGTCGCACTGCGACATGCTGCGACTGCGACACAAAGTCCATCCAGGGTGGGTTTTTACACATTAATGTCGCCGTGTAGCCCTAGCCTTAAACCACACTCTGAAAAACTCCGCTCTGCTACATCCATGTTTTACGTCTGTTGCCTCATGACTTGCTTGTTACCACTATTACTATACATATAAGGCACTGATCTCTCTAAGAATACTAAGCCTCGTCTGATGTTACTATGCGTCAGTGCAGTGAATGATGAGAGTATAAATTGTGGATGATGGATCCTTAGCCTCCGGCCCAGCGTGAGCTCTGCATTGGAAGGTCTATATAATGCCATTTTTCTTTGGATGCTTGTAAATCGGTGCTGGGAAGGATCCAGCAAGTGCTACAAACCATGAAAAGCTAAGCTCTCGATATGAGCGAACGCCCCGAGATATAGAGAGAACAGAAAAAGCCGGGTCAGCTTTATAGAAAGTTCCACATGCATGAAAAGCGGCGCGGATTCTCTGTGGAGGACACGGCTGCAGATGTCTCATTCTTTATGCACTTTAAGAACAAGCCTTTCCCTCACACGAGGGTCTGACCTACTTGTCAACTAGGCTTCAAGGTAATCTGCAGAATCTGCCCAGCAGGGCAGGTGCCAGATTATCAGAAAGGAAGGGAAACAGGGATATCTTCATATTGTCTTCCTTAAATCATACATAACACTTGGGGGAAGGAGAGGCCGTCTGGAAGAGCAGGCAAATGTTCTGAAGGTCACCATAAACAATGTCTGGATGACAAGGGGTTCCAGGATGTTGTCTGCAGTGACTTGGAAGTGCAGGAGAGGACCAGAGGCTGAGATTTGTCAGTGGGCCGATGCCCAAGGGGTCAACCAAGCCCTACCAACGGCCACTGTCCAGGTACAGAATGATCTGAAGTTCTCAACCTCCTGAGGTTCAGGCACCTTCTTACACTTGGCTGGAAGCCGCAGGTGTCCTCCTGCATATGACTGTATCGCCATCCTCTGCATGGTGATAGGGCAGTATTTTATTCTGCACTGTGGCATTTAGGTTTGCTGGGGCAGTATTTTGTGCTGCACTACAATAGCGCTGGCCCTGGCTGCTGGTGTTGCCCCCTCTTCTGTCAATTTGGACTCACCCATACCTCCCAACGTCCCAGATCCAGTGGTACAGTCCCGGATTTCAGTGGCTGTCCCGCTATTCCGGTACAGGGGAGGTATGTTGCGCTATCTGGCAGCTGTTCCTGCGTCTGTAGGACGCAGAGACAGCTACCATAGTGAAACAGAGAGCCGACATCGGCATCCACTCTCTGCTTCACTAACCCTCCATGTGCTGGCTTTCCATACCTCTGGTCTGGTTGGGGGGGAGGCCATCAGCCTTGACTTTGCCCCCTCCAGACTAGAGAAGCTGATGCCCTGCTGCTAGGAAGAAGGTAAGTATATGGTGTTTTTTTTCTTTCTGTGGGGGCACAATGTGGGCATATTACTGGGTGGCACAATATGGGCATATTATTGGGTGGCACAATGTGGGCATATTACTGGGGGGCACAATGTGGGCATAAATACTATGCGGTGGCATGAAGGGGGAATAATAACTATGTGGGGGCATTAAGGGGACTGGGTGGGATTAGATGTATAGTTAGGTTTTGGGCAGAGTCAGAGGCGTGGCCTAGTGCTGAAAAAATTTGCCCCTCTGTGGTGTTTTGCAAAGTTGGGAGGTATGCTCACCCAAAACATGGGGCTGGTTTTAGGTTTTTCTCCAGGGCCACATTAAGTTCCCCAGTCCAGCCCTGATTTCTTTAGGAGTGGAAACAATGTAATACAACAGAGAACTCAGACGCTGCTGTTTATGGCGACCTGTATGATGATACTGGCATGATTGGTCATATACATGGTGTGGTACTCTCTTATTGACCCCTTTATAGTCTGCAGCATAGAGTTTCATGAAGGTGGAGGCCTCAAGCCTTGTTATCACTGCTGCTGGTAACATGTCAGTAATCTGGATCTTGCACATAAAAAATAAAATAAAATATAAAACCAGCACAGACTCTGAGGGTAACAACAGGTAACTCTGGTTGCCCACTCCCCAAGAAGGAGTAGGATATTGGGGAGTTAAGACCCACCCTTAATCCTCCCACCTTGCTGAAGGACCTTTGCCCTTTCATGTTGATCTAATGAAAATCTGAATGTTTGGCTTCTACAGTATGTTAAAATGGCTTTCCTCGATCTTTATACTGATGACCAATCCTCAGGAAAGGTCACCAGTATCTGATCGGTGGATGTCTGACACAAGGGGCCCCCACCAATTAGCTATTCGAAAAGGCAGTGGAGTTGGCAGTATTGCCGCAGCCTTCTCTCTGCTTTTCCTAGGCCAAGTAACAACACATTCATCGGTCTTGTGGCCTTGTCAGACCTCCACCGATCAGATACTGATGACTTATCCTAGAGCAGTGATGTTCAACCTGCGGCCCTCCAGCTGTTGCAAAACTACAACTCCCTGCATGCCTAGACAGCCCACACCTATCAGCCTACAGCAGGGCATGATGGAAGTTGTAGTTTTACAACAGCTGGAGGGCTGCAGATTGAGCATCCCTGTCCTAGAGGATACTGGAAAAACCCACTTAAGTGTGTAACAATTCCAATCTATGAGGTAAACACTTTCAGCCCAAGACTGATACAATGTATCATTGAAGGTAGAATGTATCAAACTATCAGGACAGGAAAGAGATTTGTTCTGCAGATGTATTTATCTCACGGAGGATTGTCTAGGGTGGATACTCTCATCTATTGACAGCAAGCAGAGATCTTGAAAATGGTAGAGAATGGAAACACAAAGCCTATTACAAAGTAGTAGAACTTTTCATGACGCAGTGATTGTGCACATTCAGAACGGTTGCAGAGCATTGCTTCCTATACATTCCATACTATTCCAGCCTGACACTGATTAATGACCGCCGGAGGCTTCTGTTGATTTTTAGGTCTCTTCATTGATCAGTTTGTGCTAAAATTTCATCAGTGAAGGCAGACGGACGTAAACTGCAGCTGTTTGCATGCGGATATTTATTAAAAGTAACAGAAGAGTACAGCGCGTCGGCTCCATAATGCATGAGAGGTGATGAGTCAGGAAAATGAGGATGTAGTCATGAAGCAGAAGTAGAACCATTGGGGGGTGGTAAACTCATTAGAGGTTAGTGGCCTACAGCAGTAACTCATGTGCTGCATCTGTTTTGGGGTCAGAAGTGAGAGGTTGACTTTTCTACTCATCTCCTGCTGGGAGCTGTTCCTGTACAAGGCTGAAAACATCTCCTGACCCAATACCCCTCGCAGCTGTGGGTCTGTAACAAGTCTATCCAGTCTAGACAATCCTGTGTGAGTGAAATACATCAACTGCAACAATCTCTCTCCTTTCCTGAAAGTTAGCAACAATGTATCAGTGCAGATCAAATGTAACAGCACTAAGAATCGAGACTGCTAAGCCTTTAGCCACCACTAGGGGGAGTGAAGGAGCTTGGTGTATTATTCAATGTACATACAGTATCTAGTGGGCTCCACCTAGTGGTGGCTGAAGGCAGCTGAAACTTTTTCATATAGGAAACTTGGAGATTTGCATCAGAAAAACCTAAGAAATGAATCGACACAAAATGTAGGACCCCAAGATGGAAACTCCTTGTGCTTCATTATGGTCTTGAAGAGGGTGGGTTCTTAGTAGACAGAATTTAATTCGCTTGGTGACATGACTATTTTGGGACAGTACAAAATTTCAGTTGCTAGGTGGCGCTACTATGTTGGCACAATACCAGAAGTTACAAACCTTTTTCTCTTTCTGCCGTTTTGCCTTGAGATCTCTGCAGACATTATTTGTCTGATGTTGATGTATTATATTCTCAGCCATGAAAAGCTCAGACAATCTACAGCTTAAAAAAATAATAAAGGAAACATTTGATTTCTCCTCACCTAATATATTGCCTTTGATTCAGGCTCCTAGTGAGTAACTGGAACAAAAAGACGTTCTCAGACTTGTCTATAGAGCGTCATGTATAGAACGGATTGACTGTGGACTTGCATAACCCGCGTGAAAACGCAGATCAGAAGACATTCTAAGCGCTGCAAATTTGCTTTTCCCTTTCTTCATGATGCTGGACTTACAGATCATGCAGGGACAGAACAAGGTGTATTTATGAGGACAGTGGCGTAATGGAGCTGCCACAAAAAAGGCTCAGAAAATCAGATCCCTGGTATAGCCCATGAGATAGCAGAATGCATGAAAAGTGTTAGAATCGGGAGCCTGGGAAAGCTGGGAGACAACAAATATGGCCATAATATTTATCATATAGCTTCTCCCATAGCTTTCCAGGCTGGCACACTAGAAATATGTACTTGGTATCATCCAGTAGATTTACTTCTCAGGACACTGGGAAAGCTGAGTGACAATTAAAGGGGTCCTCTCACTTCAGTAAACGGCATTTATCATGTAGAGAAAGTCTATATAAGCCACTTACGAATGTATTGTGATTCTCCATATTGCTTCCTTTGCTGGCTGGATACATTTTTACATCACATTATACACTGCTCGTTTCCATGGTTACATACCTCCCTGCAATCCATCAGTGATGGTCGTTCTTGTACACTATAGGAAAAAGAGCAAGCCTCTCTGGTGGCCGGGACTATGGGAGCACACATAGGGTAGTGCTTTTTCCTATAGTGTGCAAGCACGACCACCACTGATGGATTGCAGGGTGGTCTGTAACCATGGAAACAAGCAGTGTATAATGTGATGTAAAAATTTATCCAGCCAGCAAAGGAAGCAATATGGACAATCACAATACATTAGTAAGTGTCTTGTATTACCTATCTCTACATGATAAATGCCACTTACTGAAGTGAGACGACCCCTTTAAGATAACCATCACAAGGGACCATCCCCCAGCTTTCCCAGAGTCTAGAATGCTAGAAATATGTTATGTGGCCAACTACAATGGCCTTCAGGAGTCTGGGAGAACCCTTCTGATGTTACTTGATGCAGCTTGCACCAGCATAGACCAGTAATATTATATCATTTCTATGGTGGGGTTGTCCACACACTTAGTAGTGGTTCTATGTCTTTAGCAGTCATATTGGGCTTTTTCCTTCTTGCTCTAAGTGTTTGGGCAGCAGTATCTTTTTAATAATTGTGAATAATAATAATAATAATAATAATAATAATAATAATAAAAATAATTAATAATAAACAATAAACAATAATAAACAATACTAATTAATCTGAAACAATAATAATAATTATTGATTTATGATTATTATTATTATTACCAGGTAGGCTTACTGTTCAGGATGCTTGGCAAGCTGGGTGATAACCCTGAAAAAGCATTCAGTCAATTGGGATCTTTATGCTCCATCGAGTCAGCCCCTGTTCATAGGTTCCTTTCATGAGCTGGAAAAGCTAGAAGCGGCTCGCCCTTCTGGTGGTCCGGCATATGAAGGACCCATGGTCCCCCTTCCGGTAGTTCGGCATATGAAGGACCACCATGTACTACCACATTTCCCCTCCAGTGGCCGCTGTAGAGTAACATGCCTGTTTGGTCGCCACTTCTTCAGCAACATCAGCTCTGGGCGACCATACTGGCTGCAACTTCCTTAGACCAGCGTTCTCCAATCTTTTGGCCTCTGACTGTTGCATAAGTGCAGCTAACATTTTGTGGCTGCTAGGTGATGCTAGGAGTTGTAGTTGTACACTGGAAGAGCAGATATTCATGTTCCTAGCCTCTCCCTGTGGCTTATTGCATGGCGGCGTTCGTATTATGCATCTATCTGGAGAAGAAACTTCATCATGTATTAATTTTAAATCGCCTTCACGCACAAGTGAGTGAATATGTGATGTCTGACGAGGATGGCTCCGGGTCATATTGTTGTTGTGGGAGTCATTTAACTGACAATTAAATAAGTGAATGTGCGGAGCGCGACTGTAACTTGTACGAACGATGACATTTACCAGTCCGAACCCACATGTGACTGCAGAAATCAGGATCACAAAGAGACTGGTGCAGTTCCAGCGCATTCCTTGTCTCCTTATCCTAAATAAGCAGAGTCAGTGGCTGAAGGCAAGAGTTTAACCCTCTCGTCACAATGTGTCTCAGTGTAGACAATGAAACTGCTATTTGTGTTATGACACAGGAGACACTAGCTATGTCCTCCTACAAGTGTAGTTACATTGTTTTCTGTTTAGTAGTAATTTAATCTGGCTACCTCCTCCTATACAAGGCAGTTATATTGATTTCTATTCTGCAGGAGGAGAAGCTAGATACTTCCTTCTGCAGGATGCAGTTATCTTGATTTGTATTGAGTAGGGGGAGAAGCTAGCTACTTCCTTCTGCTGAATACAGTTTACATGATTTGTATTGAGTAGGGGGAGAAGCTAGCTACTTCCTTCTGCAGAATACAGTTTACATGATTTGTATTGAGTAGGGGGAGAAGCTAGCTACTTCCTTCTGCTGAGTGCACTTATATTGATTTCTATTCTGCAGGAGGAGAAGCTAGCTACTTCCTTCTGCAGGATGCAGCTTTCTTGATTTGTATTGAGTAGGAGGAGAAGCTAGCTACTTCCTACTGCAGGATGCAGTTGTCATAATTTGTATGGCATAGGTGGAGAAGCTAACTACTACCTTCTGCAGGATGCAGTTATCTTGATTTGTATTGAGTAGAGGAAGAAGCTAGCTCCTTCCTTCTGCAGGATGCAGCTATCTTGATTTGTATTGAGTAGGTGGAGAAGCTAGCTACTTCTCTCTGCAGTATGCAGTTACTGTGTACTCATTTGTACAGAGTAGTTAGAGAATCTAGCTACTTTCACCCACAGGCTGCAGTGATATTGATTTCTATTCAGTGTGAGGAGAAGCTAGCTATTTTCTTCTGCAGAATACCATTATATTAATTTCAATAGAGAACTAAATGAAACTAGTTACTTACTTCTGCAGACCACAGTTATATTATTTTCTATAGTAGGAGGAGAAGCTGGCTACTTCCTCCTGCAGGCTGCAGTGGTTTTGATTTCTACTATGCAGGAAAAGAACCTAGCTACTTCCTTCAGACGAATGCAGTTGTCTTGATTTGCATTGAGTAGGTGAAGAAGCTAGCTATGTCTTCCAGAAGACTGCATTGATATTGATTTCTATTGAATAGGAAGAGAAGCTAGCTACTTCCTTCTGCATGCTGCTGTTACATTGATTTCTATTGAGTAAGAATTGAAGCGAACTACTTCCTCCTGCATGATGCAGTTATATTGAGTTATATTGCGTAGAGGTTTGTTTATTGCTGCAGTGCATCTAACATCTAAAAGTGATATTCCTACTGTTTCGTGTACACTGCTGTCATGCATTCCTGATTCTGCAGCAATACTAGCAGTCTAATCTAGCCTCTGCTTCTTGCTTACACACAGAATTAAAGCCATATTCTGTCCTAGAAGCATTGGAGAGTCAATGTGCCACCATACAGGTTGCACTGGTGCAGATATTTAAGGCGGGGGTGGACTGGGAACTTAAAGTGGCCCTGGAAAAAATACTAAAAGTGGCCCCATTTTGTAGTCAGATCCAAACTGATGGAAGGCAGGGTCAGCAATACCATATTGTGGCACATTATACCACCCCAACAGAGCCAAATACCACAGTCCATCACAATATACCACCAGCAGCACAAAATACATCCCCAAAAACTTCTAGTGGCCGGCTGTGAGGAGGGCCTAGGTGGTCCCCTGGGCATCGGACCACCGGGAAATTTTCCTGTAAGGTCTATGGCCAATCTGCCCCTGTATTTAGGGTGCCACAATGACAATTGTATTTGATACCAGGAGGGTCCCAAAGGGATCCTCTGCCACATAAGAAGACACCAGTATTATTACTGGTACATATTTACATTTACTGAATTTGAGCCTAGACCTCTGGGCATGTTACAATGTTTGCATACATGACCCTTAAAGGGATTGTCTAGAAGTAGAAAAACATGGCTGTTTTACTTTTCTAAAAACCACACCTCACCTGTCCACAGTATGTCATGGGACTCGAGTATTACTTGCACGCCAATTCTTTCGTTATTTCATGGTATCAGAGCGGAGAAGTCATTGTACCCCGCCAGATAAGGGCACTCCTCTTCTGAAATACTCTGTGCTGCTGTGTTCATTAAAGAAGAACTCCCACAAAATGTTTTATTCTCTGACCTGTTAGCAAGGTGCATGATATAATCTGTAGTGAATGTAATCTTCTTATCAGAGACTGTATTTGTGAGTTATCCCATCTCTTCTAATTGTAGCTGTGTCATGTGACCAACTCCCTGATCTCCAACTGACAAAGGAGAGGAAGTCAGTTACTTCTCTGTTCATTCCTATGAGACTGAAAGTGAGGCTCCCATAGGAATACATAGAGAAATAGACTTCCTGTCCACACATAAGATGCTGTGTGAGTTGGTGGGTCTGATTGCTGGTCACATGACACAGATGAGAAGCATCAGGGAGATATAACTCACAAATACAGACACTGGTAAGAAAATAACATTCACTACAGATTACATCATGTACATTTCTAGCAGGACATGGAAAAAACTTTTTGGTGGGAGTTCTTCTTTATGTATCTGTATGATCCTTCCCATCTTCCCCATATTCTTCTGTAAATTACTTGGTTTGCAAGGAAACACTAAAAACTGTAACACTAAAGTGTCATGTGCTCAGTATGCAAACTACATAGAAGAGGGCATTCATGGGCATATGATGTAGAGGGGAAGTCCGAGAAACAAGCATTGGAAAAGGGTATAAATATGAAATAATAAGCAGAGGAAGGTTCCAGCTCAGATTTGCCCATTCTTCATGGGAGGTATGGGGTAGACCACCCTTCATCCAGGAGTGCAAGGTTATTGGATCTTCTGGTTGAGGGCCATGCATTACTTGCACAAAACAGCACAAGGAGGAGGAGCCTCTACTCTGTATACGTCCCTGAGCACAAGCCCCTCCTACGTAAGAATAGAGGGGAGTATGTTGGCATCATCATCAAAAAAAGTCCCAGTTCTCTTTAAAGTACGCAGCAAATATTCTGAATGTTAATGACCGTTCCACAGTCTGTCCTGTATGTGATGGGGAATCTGCTCTTCACCTGTTTTCAGGTCACCACCATCAGGTTCAGTATTGTCGGTAACAATGGCCGTCACACAGCAGGAGCTGAGTCTTTTCTCAATAGCTGGTCTTCGGCTGATGAGCCGCCAATGAAGCGATTTCCAGACAAACCAAAGTTAGTGTCTATCAAAGCCTCATTGTAACACAACCTCCGCGAGCCTCCAGGGCCACTCCACAAATCAATCTGCTTTAACCTTTTCTCCAAGGGTAGATGGCCTTGGAAATCAGACAGGAAAATGCAGCCGCATGCGGAGACACTGAGATCTGCAGAGTCCTCGCTCTTATTCTGCGGCTCCGTTCCCAGGTGAGAGGGAACCACAGACGGACCCCGGGGATTGTAGCAGCAGCGCCATATGTCACACTGATGACAGCTTTTATTTTTCTTTAAAAGTTAAATCCTCTTTATGGTAAAAGAGAAGTGAAGGCTAGAAATCACTCTCAGGATGAGAATCAAATACTAATGTAGGGTAAAGGACAACCCTTCAACCTCCGAAAAAAAAACAAAGTATTTGGCCAAAATCTGTGACCGCCACAGAGGGATATCTTATTTCATAGTCTGTTTTTTTATGAATTAGACTAAATTCACATTGCCCAAAACAATATAACAGCTTATAGAGATGTAGCAGAACTGAGTTTGTCAATGAGCTCACGTTCATGATTAATATTTACTCTCAAAACCAAAATTGTTAGATTGTGGCATTATGGATACAATTGATTGCCTACCTGGCTAGAAATACCTACCTGGGCAAAGATAATAAATGTGTGCATACAATATGGAGCTTTCATAAAAATCTGTGGGCCCTTACTGTCCTACTGTCTGCCCCCATTTTGTACAAAGTTTATGTAGTTCCATTGGATCCCATATTACAGATCATGTCTTCTTGGAGAGAATATTCTGCCTCTTGTTGTCCCCCATGCTACGCTGTTCTACAGGCTTTACAGTGTTCATCAGGATCATGGTTGTCAGCAATTCTTCCGATTCTCTGTAATCGTCTTATGCCCCCATAACGGTAACAGCGGCTGCTGTGCTCCGCTGTTCCCCTGCTTTCCGCCGCAGTCCTGGGCACCATGTTCAGCGGTGATCTGCTGCCTGTTCTTCCCATTCACCGCTGCAGTCCTGGGCTCTGTCTGTGTAAGTACTGTTGTTCTGGGATCTGCTCCACAGTTTGCATTCAGGCCTAGCTAAAATATGCTTGTTGCTTCTTCCCTGCAGCACTTCCTTAAGGCCACTTTCACAGAAGCGGGAGCACGGATCCGGCGGGTGAAGGGTCCCGCCGGATCCGTGCTGCCGCAGGTGCACGTGTGAGGCCGGAACCACGCTCCGGTCCCACACCTGCACATACACTATTTTGAGGAGGAGGGGGTCAAACTTACCTGTCCCCGCAGCTCCTGACCTCTCCCCGCAGCTCCAGAGGGCGGCGCACACAATGGAAAGATTCCCCACAGCGCCCCCTGCTGGAGGGAGCTGTGAGGACAGGTACAGTGCCTTGCGAAAGCATTTTGCCACATTTCAGGCTTCAAACAAAAAGATATAACATTTTAAATTTTTGGTGAAGAATCAACAACAAGTGGGTCACAATTGTGAAGTGGAACAAAATTTATTGGATCATTTCAACTTTTTTTGTAATAATAAAACTGAAATGTGGGGCGTGCAGAATTATTTGGCCCATTTACTTTCAGTTCAGAAAACTCACTCCAGAAGTTGATTAAGGATCTCTGAATGATCCAATGTTGTCCTAAATGACTGATGAAGAGAAATAGAATCCACCTGTGTGTAATCAAGTCTCCGTATAAATGCACCTGCTCTGTGATAGTCTCAGGGTTCTGCATCATGAAGACCAAGGAACACACCAGGCAGGTCCCTGATACTGTTGTGGAGGAGTTTAAAGCCGGATTTGGATACCAAAAGATTTCCCAAGCTTTAAACAAGCCATTTCTCAAAGATATCCATAAAAAGTCTGGTTTACAGTTTGCCACAAGCCACCTGGGAGACACCAAACATGTGGAAGAAGGGGCTCTGCTCAGATGAAACCAAAATCCAACTTTTTGGAAACAATGCAAAAGGATATGTTTGGCGTAAAAGCAACACAGCTCATCACCCTGAACACACCATCCCCACTGTCAGACATGGTGGGGGCAGCATCATGGTTTGGGCCTGCTTTTCATCAGCAGGGACAGGGGAGATGGATAAAATTGATGGGAAGATGGATGGAGCCAAATACAGGACCATTCTGGATGAAAACCTGTTGGAGTCTGCAAAAGACCTGAGACTAGGACGGAGATTTATCTTCCAACAAGACAATGATCCCAAACATAAAGCAAAATCTACAATGGAATGGTTCAAAAATAAAGGTATCCAGGTCTTAGAATGGCCAAGTCACAGTCCAGACCTGAATCCAATTGAGAATATGTGGAAAGAGCTGAAAACTTCTGTTCACAAACGCTCTCCATCCAACCTCAAAGAGCTCCAGCTGTTTTGCAAGGAAGAATGGGCAAGAATTTCAGTCTCTAGATGTGTAAAACTGATAGAGACATTCCCCAAGAGACTGCAGCTGTAATCTCAGCAAAAGGTGGCGCAACAAAGTATTAATGCAAGGGGGACGAATAATTTTGCACGCCCCACTTTTCAGTTTTATTATTACAAAAAAAAGTTTAAATGATACAATAATTTTTTTTCCACTTCACAATTGTGACCCACTTGTTGATTCTTCACCAAAAATTTTAAATGTTATATCTTTTTGTTTGAAGCCTGAAATGTGGCAAAAGGTTGAAAAGTTCCAGGGGGCCAAATACTTTTGCAAGGCACTGTAAGTGCAGGGTGATGGATCCGTCATGAACGCCATTGAAAGTCAATGGAGGACGGATCCGTTTACTACTGTGTCACACAGAACGGATCCGTCCCCATTGACTTGCATTGGAGTTCATTCCGGATCCGTCTTGGTGCGGATGCCCAAACCCGAGAGCAAACCGCAGGTCTGGAGACTGAAGAGAACTGAACGGAATGCTTTTAGGAACATTCCGTTCTCTTCAGTTCAGTTTTGTCCCCATTGTTAATGAATGGAGACAAAACTGAAGCGTTTTATTCCGGTATTGAGCCCCTATGACGGAGCTCAATACCGGAATATATAAACGCTAATGTGAAAGTAACCTAAGGGCCAGCGCACATCACTTCCTGTGCTTTATGGGTTGGATCATGTGACCTTGTTGACCAATCCTAGCCTTCCTGCACATATATAAGTGACTCAGATGCCTCAGTGTCAAGGTCCTCGTGTCCTGCTTATTTTGCTATTATCCCTGCTTGTGTTCCTGTGCTCCAGACTCGTGCTTGTGTTCCTGGACTCAGCTACCGGTTTGATCCCTGCCTGCTTGCATAGACTCTCCTGTTGCCGACCTGGATTGCCTGACCTGTACCTGTGCTGCCTGCCCTGACCCATTGCCCGTCTGACTTTGCCTCTGCTTCATCCTTCGGTCCTGCATTATTGTTCCTGATAACGACTCTGCCTTCTGGCTGTCTCTGTACCTCTGGTACCTTGCTCAAGTACCTTCTGGTCTGCTTGGACCAGTTGTCTCGTGTGCCTATCTGCCTCAGGAGGTAGCAATCTCGTGTTCACCTTGGAAAGTCTATCCCCACCATCAGGGGTATTGTGAAGATTGAGGGGTTCACTTAGACAATGCCATTAAAGGAGGTAGGGCACGAGGCACAGTGGGTTCACACCCGCTGGTACGTGACAGTGCCATAGATCCTGTGGAACCTTGAGGCTCTTACGTAAGAGTTCCCCAGAAGACCAGGAGTGGCCTTTCTTGCAAAAAGAGTGGGTTAGTTGTCCACCAAGAGGGCAAACTTTTTCAGTGTTGTTTTTTTTTTTCAAAAAAGTTTGAGGAACTACTGATCTACACCATTGCCATCATACACTGTGGGGTCCCTCAGAAAACGCATTGATTCCTAGAATCTTAATATTCCTTGTTTCTTGACCAATGACTCAAAAGCTTTGGTCATCAACATCCCATCATTGACACAGAATTGTCCTAAAGCCCCAACTATTCGTGAATCCGATCATTTGGATGTGAACTCTCTGGAGTGTTCTGGACTTTTGCCCTGGACAATGTCTTCTCCCCCATTTGACCATGTTTTGAAATATTTTCTATAAATTCTTTTATTCCTTGGCATATAAATGATGCTCCCTTCTTGAGAACCACATACAGTAACTCCGCTGCAGACTATGAAATGACTGCCACTTGTGGTCTAATTACCTTTCTGCAAAATCCCCCTGGATCTGCATGATGATGCTGAAAATTAACAAGTACAACACGCAGTGTCAGGATCCTTTGATAAGGAGCAGAATGCAATGGCTCATATTTAAATCATAGACTCCATCCCCGCTGCTTGCTGCTCATTTAAAGGAAATATATCACAGGAGAACTAATTGTATCCACGTCTTTTCCTTTGCAATTTTTTATTCTGCTATGGTCTCTCTGATAACTAGACTCCTGTTCTGCTTTCCAGATTATCTATTGGATTGAGAATGGATTTATTCTATCTGTACAGAATTGATTTTAAGCCTCCATCATTAACCATATGCACACAAAAACTTTGAAAATTTTAAGTGCACATGACCATCTGTCATATAAATGACTTTAAGGTTTGTATCTGTTTCCATGGAGAGGGCATTTTTGAACTGGCATCTGTCTTTTGATATCTTAGTTTTCCAAACCCAACTTTCTGATCCGCAAGCTTCAGAGCCCAGTTGGTCTCCCCTGGTTCTGGAGCTCAAGATTGTGAGCTCATTGGATTTTCCCTGCTTGGGGACCTGCAGCTTCAGAGCTCAGTTGGTCTTCCCTGCTCGTGCAGCCACAGATTCAAAGCTCAGTGGGTATATCCAGTTTGTCGAGCTAAACCTTCATAGCTCAGTGGATTTTACATGCTTGTCGTCCTGCAGGTTCTGAGCTCAGTGAGTATAACTTTCTTGTGAAGATGAAGCTCCAGAGCTTAGTGGGTATACCCTGCTTATGGAGCCACAACTTAAGATCTCAGTGGGTATATCTTATTTGTGGAGCTGCAGATTCAGAGCAAAGTGTATTTTACCTGCTTGTGGACCTGCATGTTCTGAGCTCAGTGTGTATACCCTGCTTATGGAAATAAAGCTTAAAGCACAGTGGTTTGCACTGCTTGGGAAGATACAGCTTCAGATCTCAGTGGTTCTTCCCTGCTTGGGGAGCTGCAGCTTCCATAAAGCTGTGCTCTCTCCTTCTCTGTATTCTTTTGTTTTCTCCCTCCTCAATCTTACATTACATGACTGTGCCTGCTGCAATGTTTGGGACTACAAGTGGCTAAGTCATCTCTTTAGGGATATAAAACCTCATGTATGTGATAAACAAGACAATATGACTTGCACTTGCCATAAATGCCTCTTTACTGCTCTGGAAGATGTCATCAAGAAGGGTCATTAAGATCAGACTACAAAAGGTTTATGTGTGGTCTGTTACCATGAAGAGCCATGGGTCTGCATAGGAGGTGCATACTAAAAATTCAAGGTGATTTGATCAATGGAAGTTACTGTACTTTTCTTTGCCTTTAAGATGCACTGGTACAAGGAAAATCAGCAAATTGGCTAACCAGACAACTTTTGGGACCTTGACCTCCTGCCAGGCTTGGACTGGCCCACAAGGGAACAGGTGAATCCCCCGGTGGGCCCCTACCCCCTGCTCAAGTGGCGCCTGGTACAGTAGACTGACATATAGATAGGCTGGCTGAGATACTATACAGTACATTGCCAATGTCCATATAAAAAACAGGGCCATGTGGGCAGGTAGTACAGGTAGCTTTACAGTGGGCCCCCAGAATGAACTTTACTGATAGGCCCTGGATACACCAGTCTGACACTGCCTCCTGCAGCCGAACACCATAAAGGATAGGTAATAAATGTATGAATACAAGACCCCCAACTATCAGCAGAATGGGGGCTAACTTATTGAATAGAGATGCACTGTATGTGTATAACCACTGCTCCATTCACTTCTATGGGACAAAAGGAGATAGCAGAGCAATGTTCTCACCAGTCCCATTGACAGTGCACGGACTGGAAGTGCCCACTATGGACTCTATGACCCCTTTTCTTGGCTGTGGTTCCAGAATTAGGACCCCTAGAAATCACACATTTATTGTCTATCCTGCAGACCTATGAAGGACGTAACATCGATAATGATGACTTTCCAGAGCAAAAGACTTTACTATTTATTCCGGCACACTTTGCAGACTGAAGTTGTATCACAGTAAAGTACAGAGATCTAATTCAGAAGTTTTGAAAAAAAATAATAAAATCCTGCTAAAATTTTAATGCGGCCCTGATGAGATGAGCCGTGTATACAGGTGCACAACATTTATTAGATTTGAGATTGGAATAAATGGAGAATCCCACAAGAGCGGGCACGCTTCGCTGACCCCATTATTTTACATGCACCAGTCCCAGACCTGACCGGCTTAATTATTCTGTCTGGCGAAACATTTTCAACATGACTTTCTGATTTTGTGTTAAACCGAATGGGAAATCGTACTGTTCTTCATTATACAAATGGCAGAAATAAGATGTGAGAAGAAAGACTCGTGGTGCTCGTTGTGCGGAGCCGTAATGGGGGCTTTCATCAAGGTGCACGAACTCCAATTTCATACAGAGACACGAGGAGGTTGGGTAACGAATTTGGAAACATGCTCCATAAGAAAGCGCTGGATCCAGAGGAGATATTCCCCTTATATACATGAACACACAGAGGCCGACTCTGCACAGAGGAGCCATGACGGTTCTGTGCACAGCAGCACCAGATCCACACTCGTCTGCATGAGCCTCGAGACCTTCGACAGCCTCTTTGGATAAGTCTATAGTTGTCAAATTAATTTAATGGTGCAAAGTGATATTCAGGCTGAGCAAAAAACTTCTCAAATATTCAGAGGTTCAGAATCATTTGAGGCTGAGAAACAAAGAGCGATCTAGTGATTGAAGCAGCTAATGAGAAGAACTGAAGACTTAATTATAAATAATGAATCCACAATTATCCCTTTCATACAGCTGTACAAATAGAGAGAATGATGACAAGGGAAATTCAATCCCTGCTTATCGGCTTCTAGAAATTAAATACTGTATATGGGATAGACGGGAAGAACAGTGCGGCCGTAGTTTATATTTCATGACTGGTCAGTGTGCGGCAGATAACAACATGAACTTTCTGTTATGATAATATCTGCATAACACAGGCATGCTAAATACTGCTGCATCAATATCATTATATACAGGAGATACCCAGGTTATACCAGCATGCTCCATATCACTATATACAGAAGATGTATAACTTATACCAGCTGTACATATATAATTATATACAGGAGATACCCAGGTTATACCAGCATGCTCCATATCACTATATACAAGAAGATATATAACTTATACCAGCTGTACATATATAATTATATACAGGAGATACCCAGGTTATACCAGCATGCTCCATATCACTATATACAGAAGATGTATAACTTATATCAGCTGTACATATATAATTATATACAGGAGATACCCAGGTTATACCAGCATGGTCCATATCACTATATACAAGAAGATGTATAACTTATACCAGCTGTACATATATAATTATATACAGGAATACCCAGGTTATACCAGCATGCTCCATATCACTATATACAAGAAGATGTATAACTTATACCAGCTGTACATATATAATTATATACAGGAGATACCCAGGTTATACCAGCATGCTCCATATCACTATATACAAGAAGATGTATAACTTATACCAGCTGTACATATATAATTATATACAGCTGTACTCTTGACTGAGTCTGCTCCTGAGACAAGTGACTGAGCTAAGTGACCTGTAGAGTTATAAGAGTTGTAAAGAAGTTGTAAAAATTTTACAGTACGTACTTTATTCTTGTTAATTGATTGCTGTTTTGTAACTGGGATGGATAGCAAGATTGAAAGTTTCAAACAGTGCACAGTCTGCCACATGTATGAACAACAGGAGCAGCAGTTCCTGGGTGAATACCTCTCTGGTAGATGTGAGCATGTTGCCAATCTGGAAGCTCACATTAGAGATCTGGAGAAGCATATTGCAACACTGAGGGAAACAAGAGATCTTGAGAGGGGCCTGCTTCTCACAGAACAGGCAGTTATGGGGTCTGTTATGGAGGGTGGAGAGAAAAATCAGGAGGCCCATGTAAGGAGTTGGGTTAACCCGAATAGAGGGAGTGGCAAGGGGTCTAGGAAAAGGAAGGCCAGTCCTGCTTTTGTGCACCTAAGCAAAATTGCCAAGTTAGGTGATGATGCGAGGGTGTCAGTCTCAGAAATGGCAACCCTAGTGGATACTGGTCTCCCTAACAGCCGGGGGAACAGTCCATCTAGTAGTAGGGGGGATGGTAAAGCAGGCAGGCCGAGACAGCTAATAGTGGTAGGGGATTCCATAATCAGGAAGACGGATAGAATAATTTGTCGCCAAGACCGCCTCAACCGAATGGTTTGCTGTCTCCCTGGTGCCAGGGTTCAGCATGTGGTGGAACGGGTGGACAAATTACTGGGAGGGGCTGGGGATGACCCAGCTGTCGTGGTCCATGTGGGAACCAACGACAGAATAAATGGTAGGTGGAGATCTGTTGCACCTGAATGGAAGAGGGGCTGCTGTGCTGGGGGAGAGAATCCTAGAGGGGGTGGCTGAGTTTTTAAACTAGGGTTGTGGGGGGGGAGGACAGGCAGAATATAAAACAAAGCATGCAGTGGTAGATAGGTTAGAGAGTGGTCAGAACAGAGTGGTGGGTGGAGAAGTGGACCACGGGGGGAGGATAAGAGCAGTGGATAAGGAGATCCATGTGTTACAAATCAGCAGAAAAAACATGTCTAGTCAGAATACATCAATAAATTACATTTCTAAACCTAAATGTACACAAACACATGGTAATTTAAAGTGTATGTTCACAAATGCCAGAAGTCTAGCAGGCAAAATGGCTGAGCTTGAGGTCATGGTACTGGAGGAGGAAATTGATATAGTTGGAGTTGCTGAGACATGGCTGGACTCTTCGCATGACTGGGCTGTCAATCTCCAGGGTTATACTCTGTTTCGGAGGGATAGGGAGAATAGGAAAGGAGGAGGAGTATGTCTGTATGTCAGAAGTAGTATAAAAGCGAGTATGAAGGAGACAATAGTGGGTGATGATTGTGTGAATGCAGAATCCGTGTGGGTGGAATTACAAGGGGAGACTAACAATGAAAGAATTATTTTTGGTGTAATTTATAGACCCCCAAACATCACTGAGAAGATACAGGATCAGCTGCATAGACAAATAGAGCGGGCTGCCCAGGCGGGTACAGTAGTGATAATGGGAGATTTTAACTTCCCTGGTATTGACTGGGGTCATGGATCGGCTTTAACTGCAAAGGAGAGAAATTTCCTTAACTTATTGCAGGATAATTTTCTGGGTCAGTTGGTAGAAGGACCAACAAGAAGTGATGCACTGTTGGATCTGGTTATATCTAACAATGCAGAGATAGTTGAGGAGGTAATTGTTCGGGAAAACTTTGGTAATAGTGACCACAATATAGTTACTTTTATCCTAAAGTGTAGAAAGCATAAACATGCTGGGAGATCAAACACATTTAATTTTAAAAAGGCCAATTTCCCAGGGTTACGGGCCGCACTCCAGGACATAGACTGGGAGCAGCTGTTGTCAAGTAGTGACACAAATGATAAATGGGAGACCTTCAAATCTACACTGGGTAACTATACTGCAGAATTTATTCCTAGGGGGAACAAATACAAACGCTTAAAATTACACCCTGCGTGGCTTAATGCGGATGTAAAAGGGCAATACATGAAAAACAAAGGGCATTTAAAATATACAAATCAGAGGGGTCTGCCATAGCCTTTAATAACTACAAAAGGGTTAATAAAGATTGTAAAAGGACTATAAAAGCAGCAAAAGTTCAAAATGAAAGGCTGGTGGCCAGGGATAGCAAAACCAATCCCCCAAAAAATCTTCAAATATATAAATGCAAAAAAACCTAGGTCAGAGCATGTAGGACCCCTGAATAATAGTGATGGGGAATTGATTACTGGGGATCAGGAAAAGGCGGAGCTACTGAATGAGTTCTTTAGTTCTGTATATACACATGAAGAGGTGGGAGCTGCTGCCGGTAGAGTAAGTGCTGGTGATACTTCTTGTAATATACTCAACTGGTTCAATATAGATATGGTCAAAGCTAAGTTAAACAAAGTAAACATGAATAAGGCTCCAGGACCGGATGGGTTACACCCAAGAGTTCTTAAGGAACTTAGTTCAGTAATTTCTTTGCCCTTGTATATAATATTCAAAGATTCTCTGGTGACTGGCATAGTGCCAAGGGACTGGCGTAAAGCAAATGTGGTGCCCATCTTCAAGAAGGGCTCTAGGTCATCCCCGGGGAATTACAGACCGGTGAGCTTAACGTCCATTGTGGGGAAACTTTTTGAGGGTCTAATAAGGGACTATATACAGGAATATGTTTTGGATATTAGTATTATAAGTGATAACCAGCATGGTTTTACTAAGGACAGAAGCTGTCAGACTAACCTGATTGGTTTTTATGAAGTAGTGAGTAGAAGTCTGGAAAGAGGGGCGGCTGTGGATATTGTGTATTTGGACTTTGCAAAAGCGTTTGACACGGTCCCTCATAGATGTCTGACAGGTAAATTAAGGTCGGTTGGATTAGAAAATCTACTCTGTAACTGGATTGAGAACTGGCTGAAGGAGCGTACTCAGCGAGTGGTGGTGAATGATTCCTACTCTGAATGGTTCCCAGTTATAAGTGGTGTACCCCAAGGTTCAGTGCTGGGTCCACTTTTATTTAATTTATTTATTAATGATATAGAGGGAGGAATTAGCAGCACTGTTTAAATTTTTGCAGATGACACTAAGCTTTGTAGTAGAGTCCAGTCTATGGAAGAAGTGCAGAAGTTACAAGCTGACTTGGACACACTGAGTGTTTGGGCATCCTCTTGGCAGATGAGGTTCAATGTGGATAAATGTAAAGTTATGCATCTGGGTACTAACAACTTGCATGCCTCCTATGTCCTAGGGGGAGTAACACTGGGAGAGTCACTTGTAGAGAAGGATCTGGGTGTCCTTGTAGACCATAGACTGCAGAGTAGCATGCAATGTCAATCGGCTGCTTTTAAGGCCAGCAGGATATTGTCATGTATTAAAAGAGGCATGGACTCGCGGGACAGGGATGTCATATTACCACTGTATAAAGCATTAGTATGGCCTCATCTGGAATATGCAAGTTCTGGGCTCCAGTTTATAGGAAGGATGTCCTGGAGCTGGAAAGGGTGCAGAGACGGGCAACTAAACTGATAAGGGGCATAGAGCATCTTAGCTATGAAGAAAGATTGAAGGAGTTAAACTTGTTTAGTCTTGAAAAGGGGGGACATGATCAACCTGTATAAGTATGTAAATGGCCCATACAAAAAAGATGGTGAAAAACTGTTCCAGGTAAAATCCCCTCAAAAGACAAGGGGACACTGCATCCACCTGGAGAAGCAAAGGTTCAGACTCTAGGGGCGACAAGCATTCTTTACTATAAGAACTGTGAATCTGTGGAACAGTCTACTGCAGGAGCTGGTCACAGCAAAGACAGCTGAGGGCTTCAAAACAGGCTTAGATAAATTCTTAGAGAAAAAGAAGGTCACCACATATTAAGAAATGCAGAGTCATGTCTTAAGGTTACCCGTCCCCCTCTCCTTCATCACTCCTATACCCTCCCTTGGTTGAACTTGATGGACATGTGTCTTTTTTCAACCGTATTAACTATGTAACTATGTAGGAGATACCCAGGTTATATCAGCATGCTCCATATCACTATATACAGAAGATGTATAACTTATACCAGCTGTACATATATAATTATATAAAGGAGATGCCCGGGTTATACCAGCATGGTCCATATCACTATATACAAGAAGATGTATAACTTATACCAGCTGTACATACATAATTATATACAGAAGATGCCCAGGTTATACCAGCATGCTCCATATCACTATATACAAGAAGATGTATAACTTATACCAGCTGTACATATATAATTATATACAGGAGATACCCAGGTTATACCAGCATGCTTCATATCACTATATACAAGAAGATGTATAACTTATACCAGCTGTACATATATAATTATATACAGGAGATGCCCAGGTTATACCAGCATGCTCCATATCACTATATACAAGAAGATGTATAACTTATACCAGCTGTACATATATAATTATATACAGGAGATGCCCAGGTTATACCAGCATGCTCCATATCACTATATACAAGAAGATGTATAACTTATACCAGCTGTACATATATAATTATATACAGGAGATGCCCGGTTTATACCAGCATGGTCCATATTACTATATACAAGAAGATGTATAACTTATACCAGCTGTACATATATAATTATATACAGGAGATACCCAGGTTATACCAGCATGCTCCATATCACTATATACAGGAAGATGTATAACTTATACCAGCTGTACATATATAATTATATACAGGAGATACCCAGGTTATACCAGCATGCTCCATATCACTATATACAAGAAGATGTATAACTTATACCAGCTGTACATGTATAATTATATACATGAGATACCCAGGTTATATCAGCATGCTCCATATCACTATATAACAGAAGATGTATAACTTATACCAGCTGTACATATATAATTATATAAAGGAGATGCCCGGGTTATACCAGCCATGGTCCATATCACTATATACAAGAAGATGTATAACTTATACCAGCTGTACATACATAATTATATACAGAAGATGCCCAGGTTATACCAGCATGGACCATATCACTATATACAGAAGATGTATAACTTATACCAGCTGTACATATATAATTATTATACAGGAGATACCCAGGTTATACCAGCATGCCCATATCACTATATACAAGAAGATGTATAACTTATACCAGCTGTACATATATAATTATATACAGGAGATGCCCAGGTTATACCAGCATGCTCCATATCACTATATACAAGAAGATGTATAACTTATACCAGCTGTACATATATAATTATATACAGGAGATACCCAGGTTATACCAGCATGGTCCATATTCACTATATACAAGAAGATGTATAACTTATACCAGCTGTACATATATAATTATATACAGGAGATACCCAGGTTATACCAGCATACTCCATATCACTATATACAAGAAGATGTATAACTTATACCAGCTGTACATATATAATTATATACAGGAGATACCCATGTTATACCAGCATGCTCTATATCACTATATACAAGAAGATGTATAACTTATACCAGCTGTACATATATAATTATATACAGGAGATGCCCAGGTTATACCAGCATGCTCCATTTCACTATATACAAGAAGATGTATAACTTATACCAGCTGTACATATATAATTATATACCCAGAGATACCCAGGTTATACCAGCATGCTCCATATCACTGTATATACAAGAAGATGTATAACTTATACCAGCTGTACATATATAATTATATACAGGAGATACCAGGTATATACCAGCATGCTCCATATCACTATATACAAGAAGATGTATAACTTATACCAGCTGTACATATATAATTATATACAGGAGATACCCAGGTTATACCAGCATGCTCCATATCACTGTATACAGAAGATGTATAACTTATACCAGCTGTACATATATAATTATATACAGGAGATACCCAGGTTATACCAGCATGCTCCATATCACTATATACAGAAGATGTATAACTTATACCAGCTGTACATATATAATTATACACAGGAGATACCCAGGTTATACCAGCATGCTCCATATCACTATATACAGGAAGATGTATAACTTATACCAGCTGTACTATTATAATTATATACAGGAGATACCCAGGTTATACCAGCATGCTCCATATCACTATATACAAGAAGATGTATAACTTATACCAGCTGTACATATATAATTATATACAGGAGATACCCAGGTTATACCAGCATGCTCCATATCACTATATACAAAATGTATAACTTATACCAGCTGTACATTATATAATTATATACAGGAGATACCCAGGTACCAGCATGCTATCCATATCACTATATACAAGAAGATGTAACTTACAGGATATACCATTATACCAGCATAGCTGTACATATATAATTATATATACAGGAGATACCCAGGTTATACCAGCATGCTCCATATCACATATGGAAAACATAGGACAGAACACCTGGTCTCACTATTATATTCCAGGAGATACCCTGAAATGACCATATAATTCACTCTGCACATGGTAAAACCATAGGGGAGAACCTGGTCTCACTATTTCCTACCCGTACCCAATGCATGCACATCAGGTGTAAACAATCTAACAGCAGCATCGGTGCCACTCGTGTTTGTTCTTAAAAAGAAACTGAAGTGACATTAAAATGATCCCAGAGCCCCTCGTCTTCTCCCACTAACGATATGTAGCGTCTGCTGAGCCGGCAATCACAGTGTTGGTGTCCAGTCTGATTGCCATCAATCCAAAAAGTGATCCGGAGCTTTAAAAAGCTGAGCGAAGTCGCAGGAGACCAGCACCGACTCGCCCCTAAGGCGATGCCTGCCGTCAGGCATCAGATAGCACATCAGTGAGATGCACAGCATGTCACACCGCACAGTCGTCTGGAGACAAGGCTCTTAAGAAACTGCTTTGCACCAACTAATTCTTGAGCAAAAATCCAAGGGGAGAGAGATTAAGTTATTTTATGCATTTCATTGGATCCCGAGAATGTGGGATTTCCGAATCCCTTCTCCAAATGGAGAGATACTGTGCGTGTTGGTCCACATTGACCTCTATGAGACTGAGGGAGTGCTGTCTACACCAGCTCCATAGAAGTGAATGGACACCACTCCATTCAGAGAGGGGACTCCTTGTACTCAGGATCGCTGGGGGTCCCTAGTCATCAGACCCTCTATGATCCAATATCCTGTGTGTAGGTGACATATTTTTTATGTGGGATATTTTTCAGTATACTAACAATCTAGATATCTGCCTGGTAGCCCCTTAAAGGGGTTGTCTGAGTTATGAAAAAAATATAGCACTGTCAATCTGATGGGCAGCAATATATAACTAAGTTAAGCAAGTTTTAGGCAAAAAAATATATATATTTCCTCATTTCCCTGTTCTCTTCTGACCTTTGTTTACCTGCAATAACAACAAATTCTGCTCCTCCCCCTGCTCTGCAAAGGGAGTGAATACAAGAGATGCACTGAGTGACATGTCTGACTGCTAGGATACTCAGCAGCATATTATATGTGTAGGACTACAAGTCCCATCTGTACAATGACACTACCCCTACCTGTCCTTGTGCAGAATTCCTCTGTGCCCACCATTTGTCTCCTCACTGCCTGCAGCTACTGTTGTAAATCCTTGAGCCCTCAGTGTGTTCTGCCTGAAGGGGTTAATATTTTATCTGAAGGAATCCAGGGAGAGAGCAGATAGCACCCGAGCAGTGCAGGGGGCGTGGCCAGCACAGTGACGTCTCGTGTACAGACTATTATCTGATCTCTGAGCCTTGTGCATGAAACATCACAGAGCAGGGAGAGAAGCTGACATCACAGGTCATGTGACCCTCAGTGAAATCCGAGAAACCAGCAGCTTTAGAAGCACAAAGTGTATGGGAAAGTTGTTATATTTGACAAGTTAGAAACATACAAGTACAAAAAAATAGCTTGGACAACCCCTTTAACCTTCTGAAAGAGGAAGCCCCACATCCCCCATCCATAGAATATTGGATACATATCTCAATGATGTGGTTTGAACCACTAGGAAACCCCACAATCTCAAGAACGTGATTACCCAAGTCCCTTATTTGTATGGACTAGAAGCACTCGTGTGACCACCACTCCATTCACTTCTGAGAGATTGTCTTAGAACCAAGTCCTATCTGTACCATATGTGGTGACATGTTGACTCCAGAACATCCTTGTTCTAGAACAGGGATGCTCAACCTGCAGCCTTCCAGCTGTTGCAAAACTACACCTCCAAGCATGCCCTAATAGATGTAGGCTGTTTAGGCATGCTGGGAGTTGTAGTTTTGGAACAGCTGGAGGGCCGCAGGTTGAGCATGCCTGCTGTAGAAGACTACAGCCATCAGACATTTTCCCAGTCTAGATAATTCCATTTAAGGAACTCCATCTTGTGGTCATAGAAGCCAGAAAAATCATCTCCTGTTGTGGAGGATCTGTCCTGCCCTGCATTACACATATAATCTATAGGTATGGATGGCCAGTTGGCCCTTATTTAAGACATCATTTCCCCTGTGGTAGTGCGTCAGGGAAATTTAGCATTACTTGACAGGTTTTCTCACATTATTGCTCGATCTCTGGGATCCCAACAGGACATGTGTTGATCTGCTTAGGCCGCTTTAACCCCTTCGCGCCCAGCGGCGTACATGTACGGCGCTGGGGCGATGCAGGCACATGACGCCCGCTCGCGGGTGCGGCGGGCGTCATGGCCGGCAAGTCTCTGCTGTTTCTAACAGCAGAGACTTGCCGCTACTTACCGTCATCGGCGGCGTCTTCCTGGGAGCATTCGCTTCCGGGTGGTGTACAGACACCCCGTGTGGCCAATCGGGGTGTCTGTACACCATATCAAAACTGTAATCCTCGCTGGTGAGGATTACAGTTTTCAAAGTGCAATTCTTATTCTGGCCACTAGATGGCAGGCCAGGATAAGAAATGAGCAATTCTTGGATTTCTGAGTCTATAAAATCCATGATTGCTCATAAAGGAAAAAAAAAAGCCACAATATATCAGCCCATATTTGAACTTTCAAATAGTAAAAAAAAATAAAAAAAAAAGTTAAAAAATATATAAAAAATAAAGATATAAAAGTTCAAATCACCCCCCTTTCCGTATAATTAAAAAATAAATACCTAAATAACAATAAATATAGACATCATGGGTATCACCGTGACCGAAAACGCCAGTACTTTTAAAATATAAGAAAAAAAATTCCAATACGGCGAATTGTGTGGTGGAAAAAAGCATCCAAATGGCGATTTGCCGTTTTTTGACACTTTTTTTCTAAAAAAAATTAAATAAAAAGTGATCAAAAAGTCATACACACCCCAGAATGGTATCAATAAAAACTTCACATTGTCCCGCAAAAAATGAGCCCCCATACAGCTCTGTACACATAAATACCAAAATGTTATAGGGGTCAAGATTTGACAAGGGAAAAAAAAAAAAAAGGGCAACTTTCTAATTATTTTATCACTATGAAAACGCAGGAAAAACTATACATATTAGGTATTGCCGGATTCGTACTGACCAGTAGAATGAAAGTAGTGGATCAGTTTTAATGCACATCGAACGCTGTAAATAAGAAACCCGTAGAACTGTAGCGGAATAGCGTTTTCTTTGCAATTTCACCTGGTTTGGAATTTTTTTCCT
This sequence comes from Rhinella marina, assembly GCA_900303285.1. NCBI lineage: Eukaryota > Metazoa > Chordata > Amphibia > Anura > Bufonidae > Rhinella > Rhinella marina. The sequence continues at coordinate 48,996 of ONZH01014802.1, read as the reverse complement.
GCTTCCCACTACACCATATGCAATATTAAATGGTGGCGTTGGAAAGTACAACTTGTCCCGCAAAAAATAACCCCTCATACAGCTATGTGAACAGAAAAATAAAAGAGTTATGGCTGTTTGAAGGCAGGGAGCGCAAAATGAAAATGCATAACCGAAAAAACCTCCGGGCGCGAAAGGGTTAAGACGAGTGAATGTCACGCTCTGGATTCGCAGCACAGCACCTGTCCTGAACTCCCAGCACTGCCGGGGTCGAAGAGCATTATATTCATTTATGATGCTATGTAACCCTTAGAAGTCTGAAATGTATTGGATAACACTGATATAATGCTGTCAGTGCTATCCAATACATTCCAGAACTGTAAGGGTTATATTCTTGTACATAGGAGCAGTAACATAGTAGTTATATTCTTGTACATAGGATCAGTATTAAAGTAGTTATATTCTTGTACATAGGATCAGTATTAAACTAGTTATATTCTTGTACATAGGAGTAGTATTATAGTAGTTATATTCTTGTACATAGGAGCAGTAACATAGTAGTTATATTCTTGTACATAGGAGCAGTATTATAGTAGTTATATTCTTGTACATAGGAGCAGTAACATAGTAGTTATATTCTTGTACATAGGATCAGTATTAAAGTAGTTATATTCTTGTACATAGGATCAGTATTAAACTAGTTATATTCTTGTACATAGGAGTAGTATTATAGTAGTTATATTCTTGTACATAATAGCAGTATTATAGTAGTTATATTCTTGTACATAGGAGCAGTATTATAGTAGTTATATTCTTGTACATAGGAGCAGTATTATAGTAGTTATATTCTTGTACATAGGAGCAGTATTATAGTAGATATATTCTTGTACATAGGAGCAGTATTATAGTAGTTATATTCTTGTACATATGGGCAGTTTTATAGTAGTTATATTCTTGTACATAGGAGCAGTATTATAGTAGTTATATTCTTGTACATAGGATCAGTATTATAGTAGTTATATTCTTGTACATAGGAGCAGCATTATAGTAGTTATATTCTTGTACATAGGATCAGTATTATAGTAGTTATATTCTTGTACATAAGAGCAGTATTATAGTAGTTATATTCTTGTACATAGCAGGCAGTATTATAGTGGCTATATTATTGTACATAGGTAGCAGTATTATAGTAGTTATATTCTTGTACATAGGAGCAGTATTATAGTAGTTATATTCTTGTACATCGAAGGCAGTATTATAGTAGTTATATTCTTGTACATAGGAGCAGTATTATAGAAGTTATATTCTTGTACATAGGAGCAGTATTATAAAAGTTATATTCTTGTACATAGGAACAGTATTATAGTAGTTATATTCTTGTACATAGGAGGCAGTATTATAGTAGTTATATTCTTGTACATAGGATCAGTATTATAGTAGTTATATTCTTGTACATAGGATCAGTATTATAGTAGTTTTATTCTTGTACATTGGAGGCAGTATTATAGTAGTTATATTCTTGTACATAGGAGCAGTATTATAGTAGTTCTATTCTTGTACATAGGAGCAGTATTATAGCAGTTATATTCTTGTACATTGATGCAGTATTATAGTAGTTATATTCTTTTACATAGGAGCAGTATTATAGTAGTTATATTCTTGTACATAGGAGCAGTATTATAGTAGTTCTATTCTTGTACATAGGAGCAGTATTATAGCAGTTATATTCTTGTACATTGATGCAGTATTATAGTAGTTATATTCTTATACATAGGAAGCAGTATTATAGTAGTTATATTCTTGTACATAGGAGCAGTATTATAGTAGTTATATTCTTGTACATAGGGACAGTATTATAGTAGTTATATTCTTGTACATAGGAGGCAGTATTATAGTAGTTATATTCTTGTACATAGGCACAGTATTATAGTAAAAAAACTTTATTTGTTTTGATTATTTAAAAATAAGCGGGAAAATATGCTATAATCTATATAATGCTACCCTAATCAGCCTCCCGTACATATATCAAAAACCGTGCTGGTAAGGTGCTGGGAATACCAGCAAAAGACCAACAACACCAGTCGGATGGCTGATAGGGATTGTCACAAATGTGAGTGCATACATCCAATCAAAGAGGTTGGCACTTCTCAACAATAAGCGCCAAACTGGGTTATGCACTCAACTGAAGTAGAGCACTTGCAATATTTTTTAGCGTTTAGGCACATCCCCCTCATCTGGGTCAGTGTCCAAATGCTCACTCCAGGACGGGAGCCTTATTGTGCAATAAATATGAATGCCTGCCTAAAGAAATTGGACTATTGAATGGCTCGACGCGACACGGCCGCCCAAGTGCCGGAGACGCTGTGTGCATGTGGATCCAATTGTGCACAGCGTCATGTCTGTACTGTCTTGCTTGCTTTAGGGTATTATCTATGGGCTCCTGATGATTATTAAGAAACGCGTCGAGCCATTCAATAGTCCCATTTCTTTAGGCAGGCATTCATATTTATTGCACAATAAGGCTCCCGTCCTGGAGTGAGCATTTGGACACTGACCCAGATGAGGGGGATGTGCCTAAACGCTAAAAAATATTGCAAGTGCTCTACTTCAGTTGAGTGCATAACCCAGTTTGGCGCTTATTGTTGAGAAGTGCCAACCTCTTTGATTGGATGTATGCACTCACATTTGTGACAATCCCTATCAGCCATCCGACTGGTGTTGTTGGTCTTTTGCTGGTATTCCCAGCACCTTACCAGCACGGTTTTTGATATATGTACGGGAGGCTGATTAGGGTAGCATTATATAGATTATAGCATATTTTCCCGCTTATTTTTAAATAATCAAAACAAATAAAGTTTTTTTGTTTTCTTTTAGCACCACATATCTTTCTGTGATCTAATACATTTAGTGGTGTATACCTTTATTGATTTAAATATTTAGTCTGTGAACCATTCTTTCTCCCATATACTTTGTAACCATTGTAGGGAATGGCAGGATTCTTATCGGGAGGCTTGAATACTGAGGCATGGAGCAATGAGGCTAAAGCAGTATTTTCTGAGGAACAATTACCCTCTGAACCACGACCACCCAGTATCACTAGCTCTTTCAAAGCCTTGACCAACTGTTATAGAGATCAGATACGGGGGTGGTGGGAAATACAATCTCTGGAAACATACTTGAAATTGAAGATAGTTCCCAGAGGGTTACGTATTCCCTTCATGCCCGTTACACGCATTTGTTCCCCTGAGTTTAATGTTCGTTGGGAAAGAGAGTCTATTGAATCTTCCCTACGACTTATGTCATTATTGTTAGACGAAGAACGTAAGGTCTATGACAAAAATACTACTACACTGCAAGGGTTGATTGAGGGCGTAAGGGGATTTTCATCCAACCCCGAGTACGTTCAAAAAGAACAAAGACTCCAACAGACAGTGGAACGCTTTACGGCTCAATTGAAAGAGCGTAAGCATTTTCAATACTTACGGGATACTGCTGACTTCAGAGAAGGACGGATTCTTGACTTTGGTGCTAAACAAACCAGGGTTATTGATTTGGAAACTGAACCATCTTCCTCTGAAGCAGAGTCAGATACTGACCCCGGCCCCAGAAGACCTCCTATACAGTCAGGATATCCAACTAGGGGGAGATTTAGAGGCAGGGGCAGAAGCAGAGGTGGTAGAGGCTCTAGAGCTAGAGGGGATTTTTTAGGGACAGGCCCTCCACTGTCCGATTATCTCCTTCGCAACCGGAAATAGATCAAACATCAGACATGTGTTTTTCCAAGTCTGATGAATCTCAGATAATCAATCTATCAAAAAGAATTCTCACTAATGAGGAACTGGGGGTTCTCCATAGGGGGCTCTCCTTTGTCCCAACCAGCAAATTTGACCTCTTTTCTTGGGTCAAAGACCTCCACTTATTTGTCAGGAAGTTGAAATGGAGGAAGTTTTATGTCACTCATGATAAGGCTCAATGTGCCGAACTGGGCATTGAGGAAAGTGATTTACCTGACGTCCAACTGCTGGCGGGGCTTTGGGATGAGAGCAGTAGATCCCCTGGAGAAGGTCCGTTTACCGACCTTCGACCTCAATCTATCAAGAATCCACCCATTGGTGACCATACACCTATGGATGTATTCTTGAAGGTCGTGACTGACCAGCTAAAATCCCTTGAGGGATATAGATCAGGCAGAAATAATCTCTCATATGTTGAGCTGCAGGCCTTGTTATCATTGGAGTCGGACCAATCTATTGTTATTAAGCCATCCGACAAAGGGGGCAATGTGGTAGTGATGGACCAATCCCAATACAAGTTGATGTGTTACCGAATCCTCAATGATCAGGAGTGTTATGAGGTAATACCCTCGAATACACTTCCAACTCATATGATTGAGCTCAAAAAAATTCTTAAAGATGCTGTTGACCACAAACTTATCAGCAAATCTGAATTTGAGTTTCTCATGCCCAAACACCCTCTTCTAGCCTGTTTTTATGGGCTGCCGAAAATTCATAAGGGCCTTGTCCCGTTGAAGGGGCGGCCCATTGTATCCGGCAATGATAGTCTCACCCAAAATATCAGCATATATGTGGATCAGATCTTAAGGCCATTTGTCACCTCTCTTCCGTCGTATACAAGGGACTCCATGGAGGTTCTCAAAAAAATGGATGGCCTCCATGTTGAGCAAGATGTCATCCTTGCGAGCCTCGATATGGAGGCCTTGTATAGTTCGATCCCGCATGGGAAGGGATGTGAGACTGTGGCTTCCTTTCTGCAGCAAAGGGGCACCCATTTATGGCCACACAATGACTTTGTGCTCCAACTATTAAAATTTATTTTGGAGCACAATATCTTTCTATTTAATAGAAAGGTATATCATCAGAAGCGGGGTGTGGCCATGGGGAGCCCCTGTGCTCCCACTTACGCCAATTTATATCTAGGCGGATGGGAAAGAGAAGTGGTGTTTGGGGATAGCATGCTAGAATGGTCGTCGTCGCTTGTATATTGGCTTAGATACATCGACGACATTTTCATCTTCTGGAAGGGTAGCCCAGAGTCCTTCTCGGCCTTTGTTCAGACCTTGAATGTGAATGACTGGGGCCTATTTTTTACCTTTGAAATTCACCCCACCATGATCAATTTTTTGGATCTGACCATCTACAAAAATGGGGACGGCAACATAGGCACTCGCCTTTTTCGTAAGAAGACAGCGACTAATAGTCTTCTGGGCTGGCAGAGTCATCACCCACTGTCCCTTAAACGTGGGATACCCAGGGGACAGTATCTTAGGATACGGCGCAATTGTAGCAATCTGGGAGATTTCCGCTATGCCGCGACTGATCTGAAACATCGTTTTCAGCAACGCGGTTACCCCCTCCCAGTTTTGCAACAATCATACCAACATGCCATGGGTATAGAAAGAAAATCTCTTCTTACCCCTAAAATTAAACAGAGTGACTCTGATGTGGTCCGTATTATTGCAAACTTTGACGACGCATCAGGTCCGGTCAGGGAGATTTTATCCACATACTGGGGTATACTACAAGCAGATCCAGATGTTGGACACCTAGTGGGGGACCACCCTGCGATTACTTATCGCAGGGGTAGGAACATCAGGGACCGTCTGGTTCATAGCTTGTATGCGCCATCTGCCCAAACCTCCCACTGGTTAAATCATCCCCTTAAAGGGACATTTCGATGTGGGAGATGCATCGCCTGCAATTCCATTATGACAGGGAATAGTTTTAGAAGCACATGTACGTCACGCAGTTACAGTATCAGGACCTTTATTAACTGTAAGTCCACTGGCCTGGTATACCTGGCAACTTGTGACTGCGGGGTTCAATATGTTGGTAAGACCCTGCGAGAATTTCGCAGACGGATCGGTGAGCACCTGAACGATATACGCAATGGTGCGGATACGTCCATTGCCCGGCATGTCACGGATCAACATAATGGTATAGAAGGCCATGTCAAATTTCAAGGTGTCGAGGTCATCAAGCCGTCCATTCGTGGCGGTGACCTTGATAAACGTCTTCTTCAAAAAGAAGCGCAGTGGACTTTTCGGTTGGGTACCATGCGACCCCACGGCCTCAATGATCACATATCATATGCATCTTTCCTGTAGGTCCAATACATTGCCACAGGACAGAAATTATAGTTTCATATGATTATGTAGCATCCCTTCTATGCAGTGTAATTCACACACTGCGTTTTAACAATTGGCTGTGTATCTTACACACACTGTATTCCTGTATGTAACATGTATCTATGTGCTTCATATTTCCCTGGGTGGGTAACATTTATAATAAATATTTATTCAAATATAGCCTCATCATTGATATGCATCTGCCTGTCAGTATATCCATCTCATATTATTTATTGGTTGGGTAGGTATCATCTCTGATACATTGTTGCGATCTTACTCTTCTATATCGCCTCACTCAGTACTGGTGTATACTTTATACATCTGGTACCTTACTTTCGTTTTTCTTCCTTCATGTCTCCTATCAAGCCTCCCTTCTATAAGACACATTATCCGCCTGTACTATATTCCCTGAATTCCGGTGACCTAGCATCACCTTGGATGAGGTGCCAGCGTTTGTGGATGTGGATCGGATGATGCGCACGGGGGGCGTGGCCTAACGGCACGCCCGTTACCCGGCGCTCCGATCCCATTGGCTCCTCTCCCCTTAGGCGGGGTGTTTGAAGCCTGTAAATAGCGGAGCAGTCGGCGGGCGCCTCACGGCCGCCCAAGTGCCGGAGACGCTGTGTGCATGTGGATCCAATTGTGCACAGCGTCATGTCTGTACTGTCTTGCTTGCTTTAGGGTATTATCTATGGGCTCCTGATGATTATTAAGAAACGCGTCGAGCCATTCAATAGTCCCATTTCTTTAGGCAGGCATTCATATTTATTGCACAATAAGGCTCCTGTCCTGGAGTGAGCATTTGGACACTGACCCAGATGAGGGGGATGTGCCTAAACGCTAAAAAATATTGCAAGTGCTCTACTTCAGTTGAGTGCATAACCCAGTTTGGCGCTTATTGTTGAGAAGTGCCAACCTCTTTGATTGGATGTATGCACTCACATTTGTGACAATCCCTATCAGCCATCCGACTGGTGTTGTTGGTCTTTTGCTGGTATTCCCAGCACCTTACCAGCACGGTTTTTGATATATGTACGGGAGGCTGATTAGGGTAGCATTATATAGATTATAGCATATTTTCCCGCTTATTTTTAAATAATCAAAACAAATAAAGTTTTTTTGTTTTCTTTTAGCACCACATATCTTTCTGTGATCTAATACATTTAGTGGTGTATACCTTTATTGATTTAAATATTTAGTCTGTGAACCACAGTATTATAGTAGTTATATTCTTGTACATAGAAGGCAGTATTTTAGTAGTTATATTCTTGTACATAGGAGCAGTATTATAGTAGTTATAATCTTATACATAGGAGCAGTATTATAGTAGTTATATTCTTGTACATAGGAGCAGTATTATAGTAGTTATATTCTTGTACATAGGAGCACTATTATAGTAGTTATATTCTTGTACATAGGAGCAGTATTATAGCAGTAATATTCTTGTACATAGGTACAGTATTATAGTAGTTATATGTTTGTACATAGGAGCAGTATTATAGTAGTTATATTCTTGTACATAGGAGCAGTATTATAGTAGTTATATGTTTGTACATAGGAGCAGTATTATAGTAGTTATATTCTTGTACATAGGAGCAGTATTATAGTAGTTATATTCTTGTACATAGGATCAGTATTATAGTAGTTATATTATTGTACAAAGGAGCAGTGTTATAGTAGTTATATTCTTGTACATAGGAGGTAGTATTATAGTAGTTATATTCTTGTACATAGGAGGCAGTATTACATACATTAGTTATGGAGATAAGTGAAGTATTGGAATATTTGGCTGCTTTGCCAAATTTTGCAAAACAAAAAAATTGGTTTGTGGTGAATTACTGCATCATGAAGCGCATTTATTTGTAGTGGGTGCAATGACAGGGAGTGGCGTTTGTGCTCCTCCTTATTGTACCCCTCAGATGCCGCATTCATTGCAACATCTGAATAGCAATAATCGGTAAAATAAAAAAAATGTATTAAATCATGTGTGAAGGGCCAGCCACCACCATCTGGATTGAAGATCTAGCACAAAATCTTGTGTGGCCGGTGATATCATCACATCAGCATGCGTGGTGTCATATTTATCTTGAAATTCGGATCTAAGTCCGATTCGCTGAATTAGTAATTATATTTAATGGTATGTTTTCTATTCTGGGTTACTAATGTCCAGAGTTCCTTTAAATGATCTGCTGCAGCCTGGTTTCATTACTCAGTGTAAGGAGAACAATGGGTCACTCGAGAGCTTTATTGTACTACATCTTTTTCTCCTCAAAACCTGTGGGAAATAAGGATAGTAACAATGCCGTACAGCACAGCCATTGTCTATCACTAGTCCTAGCACTGCATTTCTCCATTGTAAGAACCTGAAAGCCAAGAACTGGAAGCAAATAACTTCACTACCACAGAAGACCAAAATACTGCAAGTAATCAGAAATCCACACATTTTACAAAAGGTGACATTGAAAAGTTTATTGGAATGCATTAGCCCTTTAAATGCAATTTATCTTTTGATGGTGTTGTGCCCCCTCCTTTCCTTTTATTGACAAAACCAATTATCAGTCACCTGTCTCTGTCAATATAACGTATCAAATTTGGTGCTGACCCCTATAAACGTGACCGGCCTCTGTATGAGTGCCCCCAGCCTTGCTGGTAATACAGAGGAACATGCAATTTGATTCATTCCGCTGGTAAAACATATCAAACTCGTTTGTCACTCGCCTCCTGTTCCTGGTCCCTGAGCGGTCGGCGAAATAATACTGAAAGGTTATACTGCCTAAGGTGGGTCATTAAATCCTGTAAATAGTATGCCACAGCACAGACTAAATAGGGCATCGTTTACCAAGTACTACTGCTTCAGGAGCTGTCTCTCCTTGGCACAGTAACGCAAGTCTCCGGTCAGCCTTTCACTATGATGGAGCGGCCTGACGAACGCTCTACCTTTTAGACTGGTTGAGGCTGAGTTTATTAAGTAAGACGACCTCAAGGACAAAGGAACTGCAACCAACAATGTTACACAAACTTAAGGAAACTTGGAGTGGACTGCAATAAGCCATGATCAAGCAAATTTCTGTAAATTTGAGGGGTTTGGCACACGTAGGGAATAGGCAACCCTACTGCAATCAAAATGCAAATTATTTAATGCAAATTTTACTGCATTCGTGTTAATGTATCCATTTTTTTCAAGGGAGCGAGAAGCCAAGTTATTGATCAGATCCAAGCTAATCTGTATAAAGCTGAGACATCAGCAATTGGATATACTTGTTCTATCATAGACAGCGGTGCACCATGAGGCCAGGTGAGGCTATTGCCTCAGGGAGCACCAGGTAGGGGCAAGAGGGGGGCAGCAGAAGGGCCATGGGCACTGAGCTCTTTCATTGTGGCAAAGGGGTTAGGTTAAGAAATTGGCATGGGGGGGTGCCATTTCAGTTTTCACCTCAGGCAGCAGAAAGGTTTGGTGCACCCCTGATCATAGAGCATAGTTGTAGTATAAAACATAGGGAATGAACAAAGCAGATCCTTGAGACTATCGGACTAACTCGAACTCCTGATAGAAATTGCATGCTGAAGTCCCTGAGCATAACTGTGCCCTAAGTGAATAGATCTGCTGTGCCTCACACATTCTGATAATTGTCTGCAGCCATAAAGCTGGTTTACAGCTGCAGAGTGGGTTGTGGCCCTGGACACCTAGTGTTTTAGTGTAGTCCCATTCAGTTAAATGGGGACAATGCTGCAGTTCCTTGCACTGTTGGCGAACCCGACAGGAAGATCTCCACAGATCAGGAAGTGATTATTTTAGAAATAGGAAAGTCACTTTAAAGTCTTTAAGTGAAACTGGCGATTGACGGAATGTAGTCGTCCACAAACTAGTCCTAGATGTCAACAGTTTTTTACAAATCCAGAAGGAACCTATTCTACTATGAGGGAAGTAGAGTCCATGCTTTCTACTTCCTCCTGTTTTCAAGTATCAAAATAACTTTCACGATGTTACAAAGACACTTTACTAGTTGGAAAAGAGCTAAACTTTTCAGCGACATCCATGGATACAAAGCCCCGTCCTTTCTCTGATTACTTCTATTTCATAAGCAAAGCTTCTTGCTATGCAGTTGCCTTGATAACACAGCATGAGATGACACAGAGATGGCACTGAATTGCCTGGTAGAAGCACCACAACTCTTTGTAAATGTCACAGTCCCTCCAAGGCAATGTGAAACCTATTAGGCAAATAATTATTTCTGTGTTTATTAAAAAATGTACAGCGGGGTTCCCTCCAAGGTTCAACAGTGTCATCAAACTTACATTTAAAGAAGGATCCACTTGAAGGTCATAAATTAAGTTGAAGATCATCGGTAAATAAAAGCACTTATTGTGCTTTCCTTGTTTATACGGTAGTATCAGTATTTTTTTCACAATGTAACTTTTTAAAAAATGCTTTATACTGTAGCTGATTTCTAGCGCTACTTTATAATGTAAAATAAGTGAAACATGTTCCGAGTACAGATGTGGCAATTCTTAACTTGGCACTTGATATGTTAAAATTGACACAACCCAACAAAATCCATTGCAAAATCAAGTTGTGTATTTATTGTGTTGTATCAAGCTACAGATTGCTGTATCTGTAAGCACCACATTTTATGTCTGAGATGGGAGGTGCAGATATTTCAACACGTTACAATCTCCAAAAAGAGACATCTCCATGTTATCCAAGTCCCCTGGAGTACAGCTATGCAAGGAAGATCAGCTTTGGACATGGACACTTACGTCTAACCGGGGAGTGTGGAAAAATATTCTCCTTTAGGTTCCCGACTCTTACATTCCAGTACCATAAGTTCCATATTTAACTGAATTTATTTCAATCTCTGATTTTTTTTTTATACCAATATTTTTTTATAGGTCAATATCCTATTTACCAAATTCTGGACTGATTTTGAGGGTTTGGTAGAGTTTGAGGTGGAGTTAGGAAGTGTTGTCATCATGTTTGGCTATGCTGTTTCTTTTTGTATTCATACTGAACCATTACCAGGTCCATATCCTTAAAGAGGTTGTCCCACGAAAAATATTCTACAGTTTTAAAACCAGCACCTGGATCTGAATACTTTTGTAATTGCATGTAATTAAGAATTTATTATAGCTACTGAGTTATTCAATAAAATGTATCTGTATACCATCATTTAATTTTATTTCTTTGACCTGCTTACTGAGAAGGCCGCACATGCTCAGTTTCATCTTTCAACTGTCTCCTGAGCTGTGATAGGGAGAGCTGAGACACGCCTCCTGAGCTGTGAGAGGAAGAGCATGGACACACCCCTGAGCTGTAATAGGTAGAGCTGAGACACGCACCCTAAGCTGCAGCAGAAAAGACACTCCCCTTGAGCTTTCAGCTTGATATAAATCTAGTAGAGCAATAAATGTGGAGATCTCTGGATCCATGTGAGGTACAAGCCTTGTTCTAGCTTTGTTAGAAAGGTATTGTCTGATTTTCATTTTTTACATTATTCGTGGGATAACCCCTTTAAATGGGGCTTCCATCATGGTTGGAAGAGTCTGTCTCATCAGACAAGTTTCCTCAAGGATCCATTTTTTCTCCATCAAGACTGACTTAGGCTTTGTTGGAAGCTCCATTACAGCAGTGTTCTCCAACTCCAGTCCTCAGGGCTCACTTACCAGTCATGATTTGAGAATACCCCACAGAATGAATACCTGTGGTAAATCCTGATGCATTGGAACTAATGATATCACCTGCTGAATACGAAGGAAATCCTGAAAACATGACCGGAAGGTGGGCCCTGAGGACTGGAGTTGAGGAACCCTGCATTACAGCCTTTTCACTTTGCAACTTTAGCATAATGTTGTATGTTTTTGGGAAAGCTCACTGTCTACCATTCACTGTGCAAGAGACCCTTTTGGCCTTCATTTGGACTATGTAAGTTGGGTTTCCATTTTTTGCTTGACGGAACTGCATTACTACTATTACATCCAGCAAAAAATGGCAAAATCAAAATGTAAACGATGCAAATTCAACCTGTAAAATAGCTTCCATAAGTCTACGGGTGACACGTTAACCCTTTACACTTGTTCACACTACGTCTGCAATATCTATCAAAGGTTTTTGTCGGAGAATTTCCTGACAGAGACATCAGATGCGAGTGTTTAATGTAATCCATCACCCATAAGCATCCACATTTTATGGCAACTTTATATGGAAACTCTGCTGTTATTCCTATGCAGTAAAAAAAAAATTAAACCACGGTGAGATGCCACCATATGAAGGACAAAAGAACATCTGCATCAGAGGCTTTGTTTGGTGCCTTCAATGGCCAATCTGGTAATATTTGATGGCAAATATAGCACTTTTATCACCAGGTGCTTCGGTGGAACTCAACAGGTCCCACTGTATGGCTAATTTCACATAAGCAAAATTTCCATCTGGACGAGTTTCATTTTTAGAACGGACATCATCTGGACTGCACCCTGACCCATTCATTTCAATGTACATGAGCATTATTTTTCACTATCCATCTTTCCATTAAAGGGGTTGTCACATTTCAGTAAGTGACATTTATCATGTAGAGAAAGTTAATACACAGCACTTACTAAAGTATTGTGATTCTGCATATTGCTTCTTTTACTGTCTGGATTCATTTTTCTATCACGTTATACACTACTTGTTTCCATGGTTACAGACCACTCTGCAATTCATCAGTGGTGATCGTGCTTGCACACTATAGGAAAAAGCACCAGCCTCTCTGGTGGCCGGGACCATGGGAGCGCACATAGGCTAGTGCTTTTTCCTATAGTGAGCAAGCATGACCACCGATTGCAGGGTGGCCTGTAACCATGGAAACAAGCAGTGTATAATTTGATAGAAAAATGAATCCAGGCAGCAAAGGAGGCAATATGGACAATCACAATACATTAGGAAGTGCCTTGTATTAATTTTCTCTACATGATAGATGCCACTTACTGAAGTGAGCGGACCCTTTTAAGGAAAAATCATAACATGTTCTATGTTGTCCACTTTACACGCAGCCCTTGCCCCATAGAAGTGAATGGGTCTACGTGAAGAATGGAAGGCATCCAGATGCAATATGTTTTTCAATTATGGTTGCTAGGAGGTGCTGTGTGTTTTTCTTGTGCGGGAAAAACAGATATAAAATAGATGCAATCTGGATGGAAAAATAAATTGGGCAATTGTAGGTAAAACCGTTTCAATTTGCATGCAAAACTATCAGTTTTTGAGTAAACAAACTTAAAATTATACATCCCAATACAAAGTGCCAATGTTAGGCTACATTGACATGTGTAGTAGACTGATTTAATACTGCCGTCCACTACTGGATCTAATAGGTTATAATGGGATCTGGCCACTTTCTAGCATGAGTGCATGCAACAATTTTTGTCTGGCCAAAACTCAGCTCGGAAAGCAGGCAGATCCCATTATGGGCTATGTGGTCTGTTGGTGAGTGGCAGTATCCTGCTATACCAGACCCGGTGAACTCTGGCAAGCTGCTTTCCAGGGGCAGACTGGGAACTTAAAGAAAAAATACTAAAATTGGCCCCATTTTGTAGTTGGGTCCAAATTGATGGAAGGCTGGACCAGTAATACCATATTGTGGCACATTATACCACCCCAACAGAGCCAAATACCAAAGTCCATCACAAAATACTGCCAGCAGCACAAAATACATCCCCAAAAACATCCACTGGCCGGCCGTGAGGAGGACTCAGGCGGCCCCCTGGGCATTGGCCCACCGGGAAATTTACCTGTAAGGTCTATGGCCAATCCGCCGATGCTGCTTCAGAATAGGATCAGGCTATCATACATGTGAACCTAACCTAAGACAAACACCTCAATCCCAGTATATATTATATCTATTTGAATCCAGATTCTGTATCTAAAGTTCAATAGCAAAAAAAAAAAAAAAATACCCAAACAGATCTGAAAATGGCTTTTAGAAATTTCTATTTGCAAGACTTCCTGAACAATGGGCGCTGTCAGAGGAGGTGCACTTACTCCAAAAACATAAAAAGGTCACACAGCATGCAGAGTGAACAGAATGGGCAGATGAAGAAGGGAAAGAAGGAAATAAAAAACTGAAAACAATTCTTTGCCATCGCATGTGGCTCGAGAAAGAAAGAGGTTGGAAGGATTGTGAAGGTTAAAATGAATCAATGACAGTGGCTCACCATTTTCCCTGTCAGAGGTAAGCACAGCTACACACTGACTCCAGGAAGAATCGCACAGCTTGGCCATTATTGGAAGACGTTTCGTCTGCATACGTCTAAATATGATCATTTTCACATTCTTTTGGTTGTCATATAATAATGTATCAGGGACGCAGCTTCAGCTGTGCATAAAACACAGCTTCCCAACCCGCCGGGATAGAGGTGGGAAGAAATGTGTCTCATGAGCTTACTTGTCCAAGGTCAACTGAATCCAGCTTTTCAGTTTTCAAAGGCGAGCAACTTCTATACAGTGGACAAATATAGGTACCTCGTGAAGTCGTGATTTAGAACATCATAATAGGCAAATTCAGAAAAAATTGAAGGATAAAAATGACTTAACTACAAAGCAAATCTTTAAAATTATACTAAAAATTGTTAATCTATAGAGATGAGTGAATCACTTCAAATTAAATTTGGCCACTTTGGTTAGTTGATTATTTTTTGGGTCCGAATCAATTTTACCTAAATTGAAAGTGCCCCAACTGCCACGAAATGTATCACATAGACTATAATAGGATCTGACCGTTTTCCAGCAAGAGTGATGGCTGTTGTCTGGACAAAAACTGTAGCATACAATGGATTTTGTCCAGCCGACAGCTGGTCTTTCACCTGCAAGCACTCTGGCACTCCAGCTGTGTTAAAACTACAACTTCCAAGATGCAAACTTGCTTGGCTGTTTTTCAGAACTCCATAGAAATTAATGGAGCATGCTGGGAGTCGTAGTTTTACCACAGCTGGAGTGCCGGAGGTTAGCCATCACGTCTCTATAGGGTCTGGAGGTGTGCGACACAATCTGGCTATGCCGCTGTAACTGGGATGCCACAGATGTGAATGCACCCTAAGTATTTCACTTTCTTAATAGTTTTTTTTTTTTTTTTTTTTTAATTCTCTCTTTGGGTCTGCCCCTCCCGACCCAAACTTTAAAATCACCAAATAATCAGATTCTATTGCAGATCCTATTTTTATAAAATATGTGTAGTTGAGTGGTAAGCCAGTTGTAGACCTTACATTTATGTTCACTGATCCTACCGATTTTGGTGGAGTCGTCCATCTAATGTATAAGGGTGCCTTACATCTCTCCTTTGATAGTACATGTCGAGAGAATGAAGGATGAGGCAGATGAATTTCAACATGCCTCTTTGGTTCTTCAGGGAGCACCAGGGATGTTTGGTAGCTGCTTAATTCCGTCTGTACATTCAGAGCACATGCACACTCTGCTGAGCCCAGCATGTAGGTATATAGGGGGGTTGGAAGGATAGCTGTTGGGTGACAACTATCTAATGGGTACTGAAGCCTTAGTAAACTTTATACCATCTATTATACCATGTATTTCTATTTATACCATCTGTTAAAGAATATTTTCCAAATAATAAGTAGACAATGGAATAAATGAACTTATGAAAAACAAATTAGTGGAGTATGAGTGTATGATGGATTTAGACCGGATGAAGTACACCTATGTATTGTATGGACGTCGTCCTGGCAATCCAGCAAAAGACAGACAGTATTAGAGGGAACCATAGAAGAAGCCAAAACCCCATCATCATAGGCCATAAGAGTTATCAATTTTCAATCCTTTATTGGAAATATATATGGCATGACTCTCAGGCCAGTTTTTGAAGGCTTACATTATTACACTGGAGAAGAGGGTGCCAACAATATGAATGTAGGTCCTATTTCCATCTGCCAATCATCGCCAAAAGGCTTCTTCTGGGACTGTCCATACCATAAAAAGTCAAGGATGGCCTCAATCTCTTTTCTAATGTAAGAAGCTATTGAGGGCTGGCTTTTATATAGATGCTGCTATGTTGGCAAACAAAAGATTTGAAAATTGACTGAAGGGATGGGATGTAGTAGCTGTGGTAAAGTGTACGGTAAAGTCATAGAAGGGGTTTATGTCCCACCCAGGTTCCTCAACTGGGTGAGGTAAGTAAAATCCTGTCTTCAGCAAATGTAGTTTCTGGAGCTATTTTTGTTAAAGTTCAAGGGCTGAATTTTATTTGGACCTGGAAGGTAGGTTTGGTATTGGGACCTCCCAGTCCACCCCCTTCTAGGACATACTTTTCCCTACCCTGAGGGATCCCCAGGTGTAGTCCAGCTGGGATCGTTAGTGGGGAAATAAAGCACATCACAGGCTGTCAGTTGGAGAAGCTAACCTGCAAGGTTGGAGCTTGGATAAAAACAGACGGTGAGGATGTGTGAAGCTATATCTCTCTTATGTTGTAAACTGTAAAGTAAGCTAAAAACGGTGTGTATTAGCCAGTGCCCTGACGGGCAGGTATTTATTTTAGTTGTTTTGTTATGCTGGTGCTGGAGTCTCGCCTCCCCCAGTGACGATATAACTGGGGAGGTTCATCTGTATATGCTGACCATAAAGCACTCGTTGGACTTAAAAATTCACTGTGGTCTGTCATCAAAACCCCGCCTGAGAGAGCAATTCCTTACACAGCATAACCTAGGAAGAAGGGTATTTTACCATAGTGGTCTACTGTACAACCTGTGACTCTCTAGCAGTTTCTATACAGGGAGTAGTAGTTGTACAACAGCCGAGGAGTCACATGATGTAGACTGCAGTTCTAAAACATTCTAGCTTATGCCACTTTCCCTACATGACCACCACATTTTGAAACCATAATCATGCACTCCCTATCATTTTCTCTTGGCTTAAAGGGGTTGTCCGGGTTCAGAGCTGAACCTGAACATACCCTTAATTTCACCCAGGCAGCCCGCCTGATGTTAGTATCGGAGCATCTTATGCTCCCATGCCCTCCCTTGCCCTGCGCTGGATCGCTGCAGGGCAAGGGCACTTTTGTTTGTAAACACACATTGCCAGGCGAAGGCTTCCGCCCAGCAGTGTGTTCGGTGATTTCACCGACTCTAATGGGCAGGCTTTAGCACTGCCCTAGCTGTTTTACTGGCTAGGGCAGTGGTAAAGCCTGCCCATCAGTGCCGGTGACATCACTGGACTTACTGCTGGGTGGAAATCTCTGCCAGAGCCCGGTATGTCACAGGAACCGGGCTAAATGCCTTTGCCCTGCACGATTTAGCGCAGGGCAAAGGAAGGCATCGGAGCATGAGATGCTCCAATGCAAACATCAGGCAGGCTGCCTGGGTGAAATTACGGGTATGTCCGTGTTCAGCTCTGAACCCGGACAACCCCTTTAAGAAATACCAAGATGAGTGGTGCACGAAGATTTCCAGTAATGCTAAAGTTTTCTTTTTTTTTTCCCAACTTGTGCCACTCATCTTGGGATGTCTTGAGCAAAGATGAAAGGTAAAGAAGGTCACATGAATAGGAGGCAAGGGTTAATATATGTTTTAAAATCACCCCTAATGAATGCTTATGCTGTAGGTGGAATTGGTATTCATGGCTATAGAAGATACTGAAGCAGTTACTATGTCGGTCTTCATATCTGACATTTGACTTTTCACATTTCACATAAATTTGTATCTTTACACTCTTTTGGTCTTCTAAGGAATCCAGGCAGATATTCATACACTTATTGTGCACATTTTCAGATGAACCCATTAAGAATACAGCTGGTGTCCTCACACTTGAGTATTTTTAGAAGTTTTGCGTTGCTTGAGTGTAGCTAGTGATACATATCTGTCAAATATAGCCTTATTTTTTGCATAATTTGAACTTGCCTATATAATAGATCCAATCCATCTTACTATCTGGCCAAGAAAATGTCACATTATTCTGCGCCGTATTCTGAGACATTAATGGAC
The DNA here is from genome assembly GCA_900303285.1 of Rhinella marina. Lineage (NCBI taxonomy): Eukaryota > Metazoa > Chordata > Amphibia > Anura > Bufonidae > Rhinella > Rhinella marina. Next base: position 30,917 of record ONZH01014802.1, on the reverse strand, counting down.
TGCTTCCGAATCCTGGCTAGTGACCACTGCCTAGTGGGATTAGACATAAAGGACGGCAGGCTTTGGTTAAAATTTGCTACAGCTGAGACTCATACATATTGAGAGAACATATGGTAAATTCCTCTTAAGAATACAGAAACCTGTGTGCAGAGAGTTTAATATCCACTGAGAGCTGTGACTTGTTGGACCATGCACAATGCAATTGAATTCTGTACAAGACCATTTGCCAGGACAACATCTAAAGTTTGCATCTCATCTCAGTGGATGTGAGGGATAAATTCTACACGTGGTCTGATTTATGCCTTGCAAAATCATGTAAGACATGGGTGTTCTTAAATATGTACTGCACTAAGCAATGTTAGTTGGTAATTAGGCCTTTGATACATACCCTTTGGGTAGGACCCATTAGTTTCTAGTGTGGACCACTGATTGGCATCGAGTTCTATTGGACTACTGTATACAAAATTGGGACAAATTCAACTAGAATCAAACTTTTTTTTTCTTTTCACATTTTGAGTTCACATTTTCACTATGGCTTCCATAAATCATAGAAGTAATATATCTCATCTACAGATGAGCGAATTTTCATAAAGTTTGACTTGGCTGATTCGCCAAATTTTACAAAAAATTGAATTACTTTGCCACGAAAAGAATTTTTTTGTAAGTAGTGCGTGCAAAGACAGGGATCTGTGATAACGCTGCCCCTCCCCATCATAGTACCCCTCAGATGCCATGTTCATACATGATTGTGGCATCTGAGTGTAAAAAAAGTGTAAAATGAACATAAAAAATTAAATCAAACTTACTGCCTCCATTTGTTCACGACGGTGCCGTCCGCCGCTATCTTGCTTGAAGATCTGGCATGAAATCTTGTGCAGGGATTTCGGCCGAGATCGTCAATCAAGATGGCGGCTAATGGCCCGTCACGAGCAAATGGAGGAGTTAAGTAAGAATTTTTTTGTTTTTTTACACTATTCCAGGTTAAATCGATTTTCTAAAACAAAGCATGAGGAAATTCGGCTTCAAGGATCAAATTCCACTTTGTGGGATTTGATTTGCTCATCTGTAATCTTCTCTATTGCCCAACAGGTACAAATGCCACTTAACAGATCACAATGACTTTTAACTGGGTCAAGTGTTGTCCTAATGTTGTGTTACTCTCAAATTACAGAACTGCTGATTCTGGCATTAAATGCAGTTCTGAACATAGCCAAAGAGTCTACATCTAAAGCTTCTGAACAGCACAGTATTTTACTAGGATTTACTGCTTTATGTGATACCAGGAAGGTCTTCCAAGACTAGACTCATCCACATAGGGACTATAGAGCTTCATGTGGTACGAATGGAAGAGTGAATGTGCAATAAGAGAGTCAGTTGCTACTATATATCAAGATGGAAGAGCTATCAAGGCTCAGAAAGATGGTACTTGTCCCCATTACAAATTTAGGACTGTGTTCCTTTTTCAACAATGCACAACTTTACTGTTTCCCAACTAAGATTTCCTTGGAACCAAGTCAAGGGTCTCCCAGAAAACTCCACAAACTATCACTTTTACAGTAGGGAGGGTAAGCTTATTCTTGATGTGAGGTGGACAAATTGGTAAAAAAATCATGACCAGGCCATAGCAACAGCTTATGTAATATTTTGCCTGCTCCCTTGCCTACTACTATGTATGTGTAGGTACATCAGCCATCCTGTCCTTTTCCTATCCCAGCAAAGCGAGACGAATCAGACAAAGTATTCTATAATCTGAGAGAGAACATTTTATAGCTTTTGCCTATAACAGGGAGATCAGGAATCAGTGCTCTTACTCCACGTGGATGCTGTTTACACCCATGGATAAAAAGAGTACTGAGAGTAGCTATATTCCAATTTAAAGCTTTTTTTTTTAATGGACGGTAGGTAAATATTTTTGCTAGCGGAAAATGTCCATCCATTTTGGCCCTTTGTGATTATTATTATTATAAATATGTCACTATTTTTTTTTCTACCAGTTAAAACCAGATAGTATAATTTCTTTTTATTTTCTAATTTTTTTTCTTTTCTATTCTATATTTCCTGAACATTATTACAGGGGTGGTCATCTTGCATTAAGAAAATCACTATACAGCAGCCCCATGGACCATACACTCAATGGCCTAAAGGGAAACTCATTGACTTCTAGGGTGAGTTTTCTAGACATGTTCGGTGCCCTATGCAGAAGTCATTGTACAAGGAAAGAATAGATAAGCTATGACAATCAGCTATTGTTAATAGTGGATCCTGTCTTATCTGTCATTATAATCCTGCCTGTAATATCACCTCTGTGTGTATAGATAAGCAGATAACTACAGTAAAGTGATCTGTACAGACCAGGAAGTGGAATCTATTATTAGGCCTAGTGACCAGTGGGAATACTGCAGGATTTTATGTTTTTTGTTTAAATATAGAAAGTGACATAAATACGTAACTATCAAATTTAATAAAAAGTTAAACATGATTTCAATTAAAGGTCATTTTCTGATGACACATTTCTTTTAAGGACTTAACCGATGCAGCATCGGATCATAATCTTCCTACAAAAATTGGATAAGTACAAATTCAGGTTTATTACAAGTTTAGATATAAAGTATATAACTTATAACTTCACTAAAATCAATTCTCCTCTACTGTCAAGAAGAAAAATCTCTTTTTGTAATAAACATATGCCAATATTGCTTCTTCCAGTGGATAAGCTCTAAGCACTTTACTTTCTTCTTCGCTAAATTCCTAATTATTAGGCCAATGGCATGAATTTATTACCTTATTATACATACATTTTGCTCCATCCTGTATCAGGAATGTACCTTTTTTTGTGATTATTATGTAAGAACAATTATAATGATCCACTTAAGTGCACTCTAAGTCATAATGAAAACATAAATCAGAGACTTCGCAATAATCTTTGCTGTAAATTATTCAGTGTGACAACGGTTGTTTGATATAGTTATTTGTCATGAAAATTAGAAGACCAATTTTTGCTTTTAGCTATTTGTCACTTATCAATGCTGTTTTTTGTTGTTTGGTTACAAACACTGCTTTTTGTAATTTTTTTAGAGCATTTTCCCCAATAATTTAAATTTTATGTTTCGTGGCAGAAGCCATAAATCACTTAGGCTCCTCTCTGATTCATATTGTCTGATGAGAAGCGTAAATTATCCGATTAATCAGAATTGCAACCCCAGGAGTTACAGTGGTAATTATGTTTCTTTCCTTAATGGAAAAAAAAAGTTTTAAGCTCAATCTAATAGCAAAAAATATGTTTAAAAAACCTGTCATGGGAAATGCTCTCTTTCTTAATACAATTAGTGTATAATTTGTGCTTAGGAAAAGCGATGCTGATGTCTAGCTAATACTTTTTGCTTCAATGTGTACTAATGTACCATGGTGAGAACCAAACAGAAGCCCATAGCATTTCTAACGGACCTTGTGAGGTGGAGAATCCAACCAAACCAGGTGTCATCTCAACCACTGACATATAACTCAAAGCCTGTAATAGTCCTATGAACAAAAAGGTTGAAGACCCTGAGCAACACCAGAAACTCTAGGAATTGTTGAAGGTCTGGGCCATAGAGGTGGGTTAACATCAATTTCTGGTGAGGTGCTACTACTGATCCTGAGGGACATCCTAAAACAAATTCTGTTACCCATCTACAAAAACAGAAAAAGCACGGCAACGTATCAATACCCCAATACGACCTACCCTACAGTTTAGACAAGTTCCTAAACTACAAGAAGTCTGTTACTATAATTTATTCTGTATCAGATGATTGATGTGATAACCATGCTTCCCTGATTGCAAATTACCAGAGCAAGTTCTGTGCAAAGACTGGACAAGCAGGAGTGCTGTGAAATTTGAGCTCTTAAGGCAGCAGAATTATGAAACCAGCTGTGTATAGACAGGATGTAACTCAGGATCAGTACAGGATAAGTAATGTATGTACACAGTGACTGCACCAGCAGAATAGTGAGTGCAGCTCTGGAGTATAATACAGGATGTAACTCAGGATCAGTACAGGATAAGTAATGTATGTACACAGTGACTGCACCAGCAGAATAGTGAGTGCAGCTCTGGAGTGTAATACAGGATGTAACTCAGGATCAGTACAGGATAAGTAAAGTATGTACACAGTGACTGCACCAGCAGAATACTGAGTGCAGCTCTGGAGTATAATACAGGATGTAACTCAGGATCAGTACAGGATAAGTAATGTATGTACACAGTGACTGCACCAGCAGAATAGTGAGTGCAGCTCTGGCGTATAATACAGGATGTAACTCGGGATCAGTACAGGATAAGTAATGTATGTACACAGTGACTGCACCAGCAGAATAGAGAGTGCAGCTCTGGAGTATAATACAGGATGTAACTCGGGATCAGTACAGGATAAGTAATATATGTACACAGTGACTGCACCAGCAGAATAGTGAGTGCAGCTCTGGAGTATAATACAGGATGTAACTCAGGATCAGTACAGGATAAGTAATGTAATGTATGTACACAGTGACTCCACCAGCAGAATAGTGATTTGCAGCTCTGGAGTATAATACAGGATGTAACTCAGGATCAGTACAGGATAAGTAATGTATGTACACAGTGACTGCACCAGCAGAATAGTGAGTGCAGCTCTGGAGTATAATACAGGATGTAACTCAGGATCAGTACAGGATAAGTAATGTATGTACACAGTGACTGCACCAGCAGAATAGTGAGTGCAGCTCTGGAGTATAATACAGGATGTAACTCAGGATCAGTACAGGATAAGTAATGTATGTACACAGTGACTGCACCAGCAGAATAGAGAGTGCAGCTCTGGAGTATAATACAGGATGTAACTCAGGATCAGTACAGGATAAGTAATGTATGTACACAGTGACTCCACTAGCAGAATAGTGAGTGCAGGTCTGGAGTATAATGAAACAATAAAACTCAAGTTTCTATGTATATTGTTTTATATGTTAACTGTAAAACGAATTTCAATGTTGAATATGCACTTTAGCCCACCTTTCATAGTAGCATTAGAAGTGGCATAACTAGAACTGACTGGGCCCCACAGCAATTTTTTGAACAAGTGCCCCTCTCCCATCAGCAGCCCCCTCCTCAAGTGCAACCCTCACTCCTACAGCTAGTCAAAATTGCTCTCTCACAGACCAGGCCCGACAGCCGCTCCATCCATTTCTTACATGTATGTACCATATGTCATGTAACATAGTAACATAGTAACATAGTTTGTAAGGCCGAAAAAAGACATCTGTCCATCCAGTTCAGCCTGTTTTCCTACAAGTTGATCCAGGGGAAGGCAAAAAAAACCCTGTGAGGTAGAAGCCAATTTTCCTCACTTTAGGGGGAAAAATTCCTTCCCGACTCCAGTCAGGCAATCAGAATAACTCCCTGGATCAACGACCCATCTCTAGTAACTATAACCTGTAATATTATTACCCTCCAGAAATACATCCAGGCCCTTCTTGAACTCTCTTAGTGAACTTACCATCACCACCTCCTCAGGCAGAGAGTTCCATAGTCTCACTGCTCTTACCGTAAAGAATCCTCTTCTATGTTTGTGTACAAACCTTCTTTCCTCCACGCGCAGAGGATGTCCCCTCGTCACAGTCCCAGTCCTCGGGATAAATAGATGATGGGAGAGATCTCTGTACTGACCTCTGATATATTTATACATAGTTATTAGATCTCCCCTCAGTCGTCTTTTTTCTAAAGTGAATAACCCTAATTTTGATAATCTTTCTGGGTCCTGTAGTCCACCCATTCCAGTTATTACTTTAGTTGCCCTCCTCTGAACCCTCTCCAGCTCTTCTATGTCTGCCTTGTTCACAGGAGCCCAGAACTGTACACAGTACTCCATATGTGGTCTGACTAGTGATTTGTAAAGTGGCAGGACTATGTTCTCATCACGGGCATCTATGCCTCTTTTGATGCAACCTATTATCTTATTGGCCTTGGCAGCAGCTGTCTGACACTGGTTTCTGCAGCTTAGTTTGCTGTTCACTAAAATTCCTAGGTCCTTTTCCATGTCAGAGTTACCCAATGCTTTACCATTTAGTATGTACTGGTGACTTGCATTATTCCTTCCCATATGCATAACCTTACATTTGTCAGTGTTAAACCTCATCTGCCACTTTTCTCCCCAAGCCTCCAGTCTATAGATATCCTGCTGTAGCAGTGCACTGTCCTCCTCTGTGTTAATTACTTTACACAGTTTAGTGTCATCTGCAAAAATTGATATTTTACTGTGCAAGCCTTCTACAAGATCATTAATAAATATATTGAAGAGAATAGGACCCAATACAGACCCCTGTGGTACCCCACTAGTGACAGTGACCCAATCTGAGTATGTACCGTTAATAACCACCCTCTGTTTTCTATCACTAAGCCAGTTACTTACCCACATACAGACATTTTCTCCCAGGCCAAGCATTCTCATTTTGTATACTAACCTTTTATGTGGTACAGTGTCAAACGCTTTGGAGAAGTCCAAATATACGACATCCATTGAGTCGCCGCTGTCAAGTCTAGAACTTACCTCCTCATAGAAACTGATTAAATTGGTTTGACATGACCGATCCCTCATGAAGCCATACTGATATGGAGTTATTTGCTTATTTTCATTGAGGTACTCCAAGATAGCATCTCTCAGAAAACCTTCAAACAGTTTACCCACAACAGAAGTTAAACTTACCGGCCAATAGTTTCCAGGCTCTGTTTTTGGACCCTTTTTGAATATTGGCACCACATTTGCTATGCGCCAATCCTGTGGAACACTCCCCATCAGTATAGAGTCCTTAAATATCATTGTATAATGTTGTTAAGGGGACCCTGACAAAATCTTTGTCCTCCTCCCAGGTGGACCCCTTAGCACCCGCTTCCATTGCTTCCACTATAGTTATGCCCCTGAGCATTAGAATTTTGAATTAAAATGATTTATAAAAATACCTGTACATATTTGAGGCAATATTGGCACATGTAAATGCCATAATGTACTGGCTAGACCTGGGGTCAGCTCCAATTGTTCTGAAATTACAAATCTCAGCATACTCCATTTGTTTCTATAGGAGCTCTGAGAACAGCCAGGCAAGTGTGCATGCTGGAAGTTGTAGTTTCACCACAGCTGGACTGCTGAAGGTTGCTGATAACTAAGGTTGACTATAAATATGAATAAGAACCCTTAAAAGGAACTTATTCCAAATAAAATGTTTATTTGTAAATATGTTAAATCAATTACTTGAAATTTCACAGACCGAAAACAAAGAAAATATTTCATATATTTAATTTTCTGCGCAAAACTCCCTCGACGCATACAAATTAAGAGCTTTCGCCTTGAGTAATCTCTCAAATTTATTTTTAAACGCTGCACTGTGTACACAGTTTACAGTGACAATTAACCCGCGCCCTCAAGATCTAGCAGTGTAATTTAGTGTTCATGAGTTATAGAGAAATAAAGTAACTTGACCGCTGTCATCGCAAGTCGGATTAGACCTCGGAGTGTCACAGCGCAAAATGTCTCTTGGCTGAGTCATGGAGCACATGGTCACAGACAGGAGAGAGCAACTTACAGAGGCTGTTAGGGAAGGGGTGCAATATTGTACTAAAAATGTATTGACCACTGAATTTATTACGCTTCTTACCCCAGACACCATACTACTTGCATTGATGAGTGATACTATTTGCATTGTTGAGTGATTTAAGAACTATTCTTTTGCTATCAATTTCATTCACTCTTGTCAATGTTTTGGCGCTCTTATCTGATGTCTGATCGGGGGCCACTCATACTGGGGTCTGATTGGGGGTCTGACCTAAGGTCTAATGAAAAAAATATATATATGTTTTTTATTATCCGCCTCTAAAACCTAGGTGTGTATTATGGGCAGATGCGTCTTATAGGGCAAAAAATACTGCACTTCTGGATCAAGTTTTAGATATATATGAAACTAATGCACACAAAAAAGAATAATTCACTGAACCTTTTTTGCATGTGGGGCACAGTTCAAAGGGAAAGGGTGTGTGGCTTAAGATGCAACAGTGTAAGCAAATGCTTGGTCACAAAGTAAGCCAACTGATAGGGTAGTGTGAAGGTTGATAAGTTTATAGTTGTGTATCGAAATGATTATGCAGATCGAGATTTTCTGCATCTTTAGAGTGTTTCAATTCACATTCTCTACATTTTAGACAGGATTGGAACACCAACCCTATTGTTCATTTCTAGTCTGTAACCATGGTCTATATACAATGCAGTGTTGCAAAATAGCAAAGTAATCCCACAATGCACATGTCCTTCAGGTCAAAATAGTCTTAAAAGATAAAATTCCATAACAAAAGTGCAACAATTTAGTATTTGTGTCAATTATCTCAACAATTATCATAACCGTTTACTGTCTAATGCAATTTTTGTGGATTCTTAGGCCTCTTTCACACTAGGGTTAGCACGGATCCGGCACCTAAAGGGTGCCAACGGATCCGTGCTAACGCTATACATGTGTGGAGCCGGAGCAGCGCTCCGGCCCCACACATGACAAACATTGAAACAAGACACAGACATACAAACATACAGACATACATACATACTCACATACTCCAGGGACGCCGGCAGCATGTATTCACGCGCCTCCTGCGCGCAGTGATGATGATTCCCCACAGCGCCCTCTGCTGGGCGCAGTGGGGAAACGTCATAGCTGCGCGCAGGAGGCGCGTGAAGACATGCTGCCGGCGTCCCTGGAGTATGTGAGTATGTATGTATGTATGTCTGTATGTATGTTTGTATGTATGTATGTCTGTATGTATGTAGCCGGATCCGGAATGACCCCCCATTGGAAATCAATGGAGGAAAGATCCGGATTACTGGTGTGTCCACACCAAATGGATCTGTCCCCATTGACTTGCATTGGGGGTCATTCAGGATCCGTCTTGGTGTGGATGCCTGGACCGGATAGCAAACCGCAGCATGCTGCGGTTTGTTCTCCGGTCTGAAGACGGAACGGAATGCTTTCAGGAGCATTCCGTTGTCTTCAGTTCAGTTTTGTCCCCATTGACAATGAATGGGGACAAAACTGAAGCGTTTTATTCCGGTATTGAGCCCCTATAACGGAACTCAATACTGGAATTTTAAAACGCTAGTGTGAAAGTAGCCTTAGATGTAACAATCAGTATTTTTGTAAAAGAGATAAGGGTGACGATGGCTTCTAATCCCATTGGGACAGAAAGTAACCACTGCCAGTGACTTGCACTCTGCCGTCTCGTTCTCGGCTGCAGAATCAGTTTGCTGTTCAGGCTTTTTAAGAGTTGATCTCAGGCTGTTTCCAAAGCCCAGACATGCCAGAGTCTGTAAAAGCTTTGATTTTTAGACAAAGTCTAAGTGAATCATCTGCTGAGAACTGACAGATGGCACCTTGCCTTAATTATTTATCCACAGGACAACACAACACCTCTCCGCGGTGTAGCCTTGACCCACTTCTGTTTCCTTCATCCAATTAAAATCGCTGGTGGGTTCTGCAACACATTAATCTGCAATAAGCTGTGGCTTCTTACAAGGAACAGGCAGTTCTGTTACTAAGAGGACCATAGATACCCAATGTTTTATTAAAGTTTTGAAAACTGTTTTTTTTCTAAGGGAAAAAGAAATTACACTTGGCTGATGTATGGAATGGTGGGTGCTTCTGAATTTGGATGAAGCACTTGCATCTTTCTTTCATTTTCATGGAGTATATAATAGAACATTTAACAAAAAAAATTAAAATATATATATATATATATATTTTTTTTTTAAGTTTGTTTTCCTCTTTGCTTTTAAACATCTTTCCTAGAAATGAGCGAAAAAAACCTCTGAATTTTGGAAATTTTACCCAAATTTTGTTAACATTCTGATTCTAATTAACCCAAATGTTGTGTGATTTGATTTGGAAAATCGGAGAGTGTGTGTATGTGAGTGAGCGACTTTTCCAGGAAATCAAATCACTTTAAATTTAAGACAAATTTATTCGGACCTGAGCAAAATTTTAAGACATTTGCTCTTTGTAAATCTTTACTCTACCACGCCCAGTGACGGTACAAGTCTTCGCGCAGAACAGTCTGACTCTGCTTCTACCCATATTATATTTTTATAAATTTCTAATTTATTTTATTTATTTTTTAGATTCTCAAAATGTTTAATATGATGGAAAAGTCTTTTCATTTTAGACCCTGAAGCCTCTCCTGAATGGCCCCAAATTGTATCCTCAGTTGACATGCCTGTGGAGTCATTGATCCTTCATACTGGATAACTTCCTAAACAAATCAAATGCTTGAGAAATTTAATTTTTGTCCCTGGCCTGGACTGATCAGAATTTTGTCCCAGTTAGTAGAAGAAACTTCAGAAGAGTCTACCATGCTGAGACCACATCTAGCCAAGGTCTTACTATGTTGACTCTCACATATATAGACATGTGAATTTAGAATGCTTTTTCTTGTTTGCAATCAGTTTGATTTTTTTTTTATTCTTGTATTGCGGATCATCCATTTTAGTTTAATTTCCCAAGGCTCACTCGCTGGTAGTTCTGTTATTTATATCTGTTTCTCATCAAGAAGCTGCCTTTAATGCTGTTTTTCTACTTCTTGAGTCTGTTCTACCCACCCTTACAGATCATTGACTTTCATTCCTCCTGGATTTAACATTTATACAATAGATATTAGGAATTAAAGATATTTTCTTTTTGTTTTATGAGAAGCATTGCACCATGGATATAGTATTTTTTGGGGCCAGAATCAATTGTTAATTTCTAATTTATCCTAGCCATTACCTATTTTTTTTTTATATCGGTAGTAATGAGTTTTAATTCTTAGACCCAAGGGCAGACTATCAATTCAGTAAGAACCAGATAAATCATTGATACCTTTCCTTTCATGCTCAAAAAGGAAATTAAAAAAACCCTGACTCTTAATATTTGACTATTCTATGACTAATTATGTCAGGAAACTTTGAATAAATATTTTTGGGTGCACTATTAAGCGGTGGGTTGTGAATCTTCAGACCAATGTTAAGCAATATCACAAGTGTGCACTAATGAATATCTAAACTCCCACAGAAATCCAGCTGTGTCAATCATCTTGCTGAAGGCATGTATCGATCCACCACCAGGTCAAAACCCAGTGATTGAGCGACAAAGATAACCCTGACCCAAGTATTGAAGCATGGATTAACAGGAGGTAAATTACAAGAGTAAGGTTGAGTAGGAGGGAAGTTGGGAGAATTGTCTACTACAAGATATCTCTTCTTTATGACCTTTCATCCTTTGACAACATTTTTATCCCTACAAAAAAACTTATGGTGAAGTAAGTAGATATGCAGAAGTCCACTTGTCAAGACCAGGAATGCTGCTTGAAGAGTGCACAAGTTGATGTACAAGAATCCAAGGTTTTTTGATACTTTTTTAAATAAATGTCATATATGAGAACATCATGACATCCAAAAAGCAAAGTAGTGTCATGTGACCATGATGCCTAAATGATGCCTAAATAATATGGTGACATTCAGGAGGAGACCAGTGATGCATGAATGGAATGGACCGGTAAAGATTTTTTTACATTTTGCATAGTCCGAAACCTATTGATACAGACAAGAAAGCCTCTACAACAAGGAACCCAGTAATTTTACCTGACATTCAAAGGGCAAATATAACATTGTGATAAATTCCATTTCAGTAGGTGTTCTCCGAAGGGAATTTTACTGCACTTATGGTAGATATAATAAAAATCACCTTCTAGTTGGGTACATTTAAGAGTATGTACACTAAACACAAACTTTTGATATGACAGAATGACATATTAAAAGTCTTGACCAGTCGGGGTCCAAGAGCTGAGATTTCTAACGATTGCTAAAACAAGACTTGTCTAAATGAAAAGTCTGAAGCCATCTTCAGTTCTGTCATCAGCAATGAGGTGAGCCTGCCCTCCAATGAGCAATTCTTTTTTTGGTGATCGGTAAGAGTCTCGGTTAGAGTTGAGTGAATTGATTATAGAATTGAAATTTGACCAGAGCTTTTCCAAAAAAAATCTTATTTCTTAGAAATTCAATTTGGGATTTTTTTCCAGAGAGAGGTGGAGAGAGAGATTTCCCTGGGATTCAAGACAATTGAGAATTGGTTTGAATCGATTCATATCCAAACCAAAATTCTTGGCTGATTTAGAAATGTTTGTAAATTTGTGGTCTCAGCACTTGAAACCCCACCAATCAAAACCTCTGACATAAAGTGTAGTTCCTCTTCAAACTGCTTCATTTACACCAGGAATGAATATGAAAACATGAGCTTAGACATTTTTATTTTTTTCGAGTAAAGCTTCCAACCTATGTGCAACACGTTTTGCCAATAATCTAAACCTGAATTTTCCCTAAAGAAGAGAAAAAGCAATAAGCATTGAACTCGTCATGCACAAGATTTCAATCAGAAAACTAGGTTATTGAGAAAACAAAATGAAAAACAGACTTATTGGCGACGGTGTGACATTTCAATAAAACACATTTCTCAATGCACTGAAGTAACCGAGAAATCTTAAAGACCTTGCTTGAATATTTTATCTTTATTAACATGGACGTGAGATGGTCACTTTGCCAAGGTGTGGAGAGATTTTATAATTACAACCACCAAAATAAAATACATTAAAGGGGTGTTAGCAAAATTTAAGATCCTTTACATACATATCCATGCCTCAGTTATTTCAAGGCTTTTCGATCACTTGGATATACCAAGTATACTTCATTCTGAAGACCTATGCAGGGTGGGTAGTCAGGAAAACTGAGGTCAGGTTGTCCATCTTTGAAAGGGATGAAGAAATATGTCAGTTGCCCTTTTATTCTCTGGTGTGGGCAGTGATGCCAATCCTGATACCCAAATCTTTTTTGACTCTGGTTATGGACCTACATAGAGGTGGGTACTAGGACCACAATTGTGAAGGAGATCAATGTGTGATTGGAAGAGATCTACCGATTAGCTTACTGAATGTCCACAGTGTTATGCATCTTGGTACTTAAAGTGAAAATATCTGAACTATAGTTTGATTCACCTGGACAAGAGTGTCCCTTTATAAGGTACCTGAATGGACCATGTTGCTTCAGCAAACATTGGGGGTCAATAGCCCACCAGTCACACACTAATCATGGACTTCTAGAACATGGAGGTTGTGAATGGAGTTTCCGATAGGGTCATGCCACTCTTATCTCCTACAAAGAATAAGAAGGTGGTGGGGGGCCTACTGTTTAGTAACAATCTAAAAGTGGACCATGTAAAATCAGTCTACATGATCTTTTACATGGACACTGTAACCTCCCTCTGTTGGGTGACAATGGAGGGGTGTAATTGTGATTAGGGTCATGCCAACTATATCTCCTACAAAACTTGTGTGATATAAGGAGACCTGAAGAAGAACTAATTTTGCATCCCCCAAGGTATATCATTGTTCCTATTATTTTAGAAGTAAGATATTGTCTGTAGCTTCTATTTCCTCAGAGCTGGACACTTTGTGTAGAGGATATGTTAAGACCATGTTTACTCCATCTTATTCATGGAAAAAAGCTATTTGTGACACTTGGTGTATTTTACAGCTTTACAGGAATAGAACTTGTTTTCCCGCAGCATCCACTGTGTTTTTTTCCATGGCACATCTCGGCATACACTGAGACATTTTCTATCCTTCCTGCACATCTCATCAGACACAAAACTAAAGTCCATACAACACGGAGCGACAGCCTGCTGTTACTTTACATAAAACCCTCTGTGGCTCCAATTGATTTTCTATACAGAAGACCAGTGATCTTGTGGCTCGGAAGGAAAAAATGGATGACAAATCATAAAACTAAGCCATTTAAGGAAATATTATAAGGCAATAAGATATAATGTCCTTTGAGCTTTGGTTGATTGGTAAGTAATCAACAGCTCTTAAGTAAATCTGTGGAGGAAAACTGTTTGTGTGTGGGTTATGGCATAGAGAAGTCTAAAATACACAAAGAAATCAATGCTTGTGTTATTCTGCTAAATGAGCTTTGATTTGCAGAGCAACAAATTATGAAATGTGTATCATTGATCCCTTTTATATTACTTTTTTGGAGGAAGACACCATGTTCTCCTATGAAAAGCTAAGTAGATGAAAATAGATTTTTATTGTGGAAAAACAACTGTATTTGTCCATTGTAACTTAGTTTTACCCAAACGATTGTAAAAGGAAAAGATAGTTAATAAGGTAAATTTTTCCCGTGGGCTCCACCTGTGGCTTAGGATAAAATTGAAAAAAAAACAATTTACATTTAAAACAGTATTAGGATATTCCAAGCCAATTCAATTGCAACGGCTAAATTGTGTCCAAAGGCAAAATTATTAATTTCTTTGGAGGGTAAATCAAGATTTATTGAACAGCTGTGAGACTAGGGTGGGCTTTGGAAGAAAGTGAAGATTATGTAGCATTAGGCCAACTAATTGCAGATATAAATCCAAAAAGAAGCAAATTTAAAATAGAAAGACTGATATATTTCAAGTTTCTTTGTATCTTCAAAATAGCTGGTCTTACAGAGTGTTCCTGGTAATGAGTGGTTAATATCGTTGTCAGGTTTTCCCCATATCGGTGGGGTCCAACTCCTGGCACCCCCACTAATTAGCTGTTTGAAGACACTACGGAGCTCATGCGAGTGCTGCATTCTCTTTACTGTTCACCTGCAGATTTTCGGCACTACAGCAGCAGTGCAAGGAAAGAGAGCTGCTCTATCCTACTCAAAGGAATGGGATGGAGCACGTGGAGTTGATTCTAAACAGTGAAGAGAAAGCAGTGCTTGAGCAAATGCTGTAGAACAGGGTTGCCCAACTTGCGGCCCTCCAGCTGTTGCAAAACTGCAGGGCATGGTGGGAGTTGTAGTTTTACAACAGCTGGAGGGCTGCAGGTTGATCATCCCTGCTGTAGAATCTTCAAACATCTGGGATGGACTGTTAACTAAAAGTGGCCATGGAAAAAAAGTGGCCCCATGTTGCAGGAGGGTCCAAATTGAAAGAAAGCAACATAATTAGGCAGGTACAACAGAAGTAGGAGGGCCAGCAATATCATAGGGCAAAGCAAAATACATCCCCAGCTGAACCAAATACCACCATGCAGCACAAAATACTGCCACCTGTGCCACAGTATTCAACTGTATAGCTGTCCTGAGGATGTCAATACCATTGAATTCAGGAGGGCTGCTGGCCAGGTGAGTAGGAGAGAATGGGATCATTATGTACTCAGCTTGCGGCCATGAGGACGGCTTGGGTGGCCTTCCTAGGCACTGGCCCACTGGGAAATTTCCCTGTAGGGTCTATGGCCAATCTGCCCCTGCTGAACGGCCAGGGTGACAGAACTTGGGCCCCTGCTTATTTGACATTGATGACCTATCCTGAGAATAGGTCACCAGTATGAGAAAACTGGACCACTCTTTTAAGCACCTACCAAACCTGGTCCAAGAAAGGATAACTGGTGGTCTGTCGAGTTGTTTGGTGACACTAGGGGGATCAACACAATATTAAGGGGGTTGTCCAGGCTTTTAATATTGATGACCGCCGATCAGCTGTATGAGGAAACGCTTCTGTATGTCTACGACAAAGCAGCAGCAGAGCAGGAAGAGAGAAGTGAGATGGCACATGCACACTGCGTGTGAGGACTCCTCATACAGCTGATCGTGGGGGTGTTGGGTGTCAGCCCTCCACCGATCTGGTATTGATGATCTATCTTGAGGATAGGTCATCAATATTAAAAGCCCGGACAACCCTTTTAAGAAAACTATTTTGATATTATGGCTCATCCGTATATAAGCAAATCTTTATGAAGTTTCCAAACTCTTCTTCCCTAGAAGTTCTCATGTCTTCTGAATAAAAGGAGATGGGTCTGTACAGAACATCTATGTCCTACATTTAAAATGGGTTTCTAAAAAAAAAAAAATCAATCTTTGTGGACTCGGCTACAAAGGTGACTCAGTAACTTGTTGAGGGCGTGTTGGAAGTGTGACACTGAATATAACTTTGACATTGTGTTTTTGATAATCTATCCATTTCAGTACAATGCCTAATAGATTCCCCCTCCTCCCTTCAACATGAAATTGACTGTCCTCTTGAACAGACTAACTGACCTGAGGACAGTGGCTTAGATGCCAAATCTATCTGGTATGCAATGCTACTTATTAGATTTCTAAAAAGTTATGTAGCCCCAAACTGAGACACAAGGTTATAAGTTGATCACAAAGTATCCCTCGGCTGGGATCCTCAATGAACATCTGCAATATTTGGGAAAAGCTTGCAGCAAGGGTTACATTTCCTTGCGGCCCCACCTCAGGGGAAATTGGGCATTGCACAGTGTCCATTCAAATTGTTGTACGGTACAGGTCTTCCAGGTTGAGAGATGCCTTTTCTAGCTACTCTCTAATCCGAATGAGGCAATCCTGAACAGAGAACTTCCTCTATTAAAGGTTTTTCCAGACTTTGGTAAAATTCCTCTTTTTGGTGACCTGTGTAGGAAAGATGGTCTGCTCAGTACTTACACCTACGACACACATCCAGGACTAAATGTAGGCCCTTCTGCTTATGTCCCGACCAGATGTGTTCCTTAGTCTTTCTGTTCAGCTCTATTTACAGTGAACAGGAAGAACAGAGAACACATTTGGTCGGGAGTTAGGACCTGAGTTAAGATGGCAAAATTGGTGGCACAATAGAGGGTTAAGTACTAAGCAGACTATCTTCCCTTCACAGGCCAATATGCAAATGTTTTTTTCACCACAGCCCAGAGAATCCTTTTAACTCAGATTTCCCTAATAGGATATCTGAAAATTGTATTATTTTATTTTATTTTTTTTACTATACTCATTCACATTTGTGACATGCAAATTGTGACTTCTTGTTCACAGGATGCATTAGTAAACCTTTTTATGTGCCTACTCATTCATAATGTGGCCATTCGTGCCCCAGTGGGGACAAATGCAAACACAAGACACACCTGGATGTGCATTTTTACTGGTGGTGGTCAAACACTATTTTGAGTATAATTTTATAAGGCGATAGAAGTCATCAATTCTCTTGCTATTAATGATGGCCATCCTTGGTTTTTCACCTTGGCATCTCATATTTACATGAAAATAAATAGCCCTGTGTTCCATCTATGCGTCTCAGAAGCTATTGCACTGTACTTTACATAGGCATATACATCAATACGTGCTCAATATGACATTGAAGCCAAACGTCCTCCAGTTGAACTTGTCTCAAAATGGATTTAGTGTTTCTCTGAGACCTGACATTGCTTCTCTTATTTAGGAACAAGATTTTGCAGCCTCTCGCTCATTTGTGAATACATTTTGTCAGCTACAGAAGGTAAAACAAAGCCCAGCTGTAACTTTCTGTCAGACGGGGGATGAGTCTGGTATTTGACTAAGAAAAGGGAAGAGGCACGACAAATGCTCTTTCCACCTGGGAGCAATCTCCAGTGCGGAGAGCAGTCCCTTGTCATGAAAATAGAGCGTCGGCTAAGTCACACTCCCGTGTTAATTGGCTCCAGACATTATATATCACTACATCTCATAAGGTTAAAGGAAATTTAAATGTCAAGTGTGCTTATAAATAAGCTAAATTTCCTGCCAGGGGCCCACAATCAGTCCTATGCTTTATTCGCAACCATCTCAAGCAAAAATTAAACAAACACTGCAAAACCCCATAGGAATTATTATGTGGTTGAGTTTTTGACTACTGTCAAGTTAAAAATGTACTCACAGTGCATGAAAATGGTACAGGACTAATTTCTTATATGACATAGACTTACTGTTTTTCCACGGTCTTCTAGCTATAGTGCTGAAGAAGGTTTAAGGCTTGTTAAACTAGGATTGATTAAAGGGGAGCCCCAGTGCAAGAAAAATGGGGATCACCTTATATTGCTAGTTTAACCAAGCAGCAGCTATAAAGGGTCATAGGGCCAGAAGTAGTATATGTTAAGTGCAATATTTGAAACATTTAGGGCCCCTCTAGCACCAAAACTTCTGTACCTTCTATAGCTGCACAAAAGGCCTGATTATTCTCCCCTTGACCCATATATTTTATGTCAGATTTGCATGACACTGTAAACAGTACCACATAAGGGTAGATATAAAACTTAGCTATACCTCTCCTCCCGGCTAAACAAATCACTCGTCTCCAGAGATTTTTTTACACCCCCGTTCCCCAGGTGTGTCCTACATTGTGTTTTATGAGATGGTCTATCCGCGATATCCTTCTTTTCACCTTTTTTGAAACTCAACATGGGAAAAAAATTACTACATCATCTCCCTTGACCAGACCTGTTAGGAAGAAACCACACAAAATCTTGACTACGGTGACATGTGATGTCAACACTGTGACGTCATCAGTGATGACGTCACAGGGTCTGGCCAGCATGATGATGTCATCACATCACCATGTGAGATTTTGCACGGTTTCTTCAATCAAGATGTCAGCGACAGCCTCTTCACAAGCAAATGGAAAAAGTAGGTATGTTTTTTTCATATTACCAATAATTAACCCCTGAATGGCCTCAATCTTAAATGAACGCAGTATCTGAGGGGTTCAATGACGGGGGACGGCACGATCGCTCTTTCTCGTCCTTGGGCCCGCTACATACAATGGTGTCGGCTTCCTGACAAAGTCATTCTTAACAAAGTGAAATTCGGTAAAGCAGCCAAATCAAATTTGATCATCTCTAGTCACAGTTAATGTCATTCAACTAAAATACTAGTGCATACCCTCATCACTTCCTGCCTGGGTTACTGCAACATCATTACTGTAAAACATGTTCTTGAAATCTTTGTCAAAATGCAAACAAATACACAATGACAAGTAAAATCGATCACATGACTTGTGTGATGCCGATATCTGATGAGAGATTTCACATGCCAATTTCATAAGACTGAAGCAAAGCAAGCAAGATAAAATACTAAGATGTAACACACAATTGCCTGTCAGTCAGTCAGTCACTCAAGACAAAGCACAAGATCCCTTAAGTCAGTGACATGTTTTGTCCATATGAGAGATGACTTATGGAAACACAGCAAAGACAAAGGATCTACTACAAGGAGCAAGTAGCAAAATCTCAGAATATATATTGGAAGTATTTACAAAATGGAAGCAACATAGATATCATTATATAAAAGACAAATAATTTATACCAGCTGAACATATATAATTATATACAGGAGATACCCAGGTTATACTAGCATGCTCCATATCACTATATACAAGAAGATGTATAACTTATACCAGCTGTACATATATAATTATATACAGGAGATACCCAGGTTATACCAGCATGCTCCATATCACTATATACAGAAGATGTATAACTTATACCAGCTGTACATATATAATTATATACAGGAGATACCCAGGTTATACCAGCATGCTCCATATCACTATATACAAGAAGATGTATAACTTATACCAGCTGTACATATATAATTATATACAGGAGATACCCAGGTTATACCAGCATGCTCCATATCACTGTATACAAGAAGATGTATTACTTATACCAGCTGTACATATATAATTATATACAGGAGATACCCAGGTTATACCAGCATGCTCCATATCACTATATACAGAAGATGTATAACTTATACCAGCTGTACATATATAATTATATACAGGAGATACCCAGGTTATACCAGCATGCTCCATATCACTATATACAAGAAGATGTATAACTTATACCAGCTGTACATATATAATTATATACAGGAGATACCCATGTTATACCAGCATGCTCCATATCACTATATACAAGAAGATGTATAACTTATACCAGCTGTACATATATAATTATATACAGGAGATACCCAGGTTATACCAGCATGCTCCATATCACTGTATACAAGAAGATGTATTACTTATACCAGCTGTACATATATAATTATATACAGGAGATACCCAGGTTATACCAGCATGCTCCATATCACTATATACAGAAGATGTATAACTTATACCAGCTGTACATATATAATTATATACAGGAGATACCCAGGTTATACCAGCATGCTCCATATCACTATATACAAGAAGATGTATAACTTATACCAGCTGTACATATATAATTATATACAGGAGATACCCATGTTATACCAGCATGCTCCATATCACTATATACAAGAAGATGTATAACTTATACCAGCTGTACATATATAATTATATACAGGAGATACCCAGGTTATACCAGCATGCTCCATATCACTGTATACAAGAAGATGTATTACTTATACCAGCTGTACATATATAATTATATACAGGAGATACCCAGGTTATACCAGCATGCTCCATATCACTATATACAGAAGATGTATAACTTATACCAGCTGTACATATATAATTATATACAGGAGATACCCAGGTTATACCAGCATGGTCCATATCACTATATACAAGAAGATGTATAACTTATACCAGCTGTACATATATAATTATATACAGGAGATACCCAGGTTATACCAGCATGGTCCATATCACTATATACAAGAAGATGTATAACTTATACCAGCTGTACATATATAATTATATACAGGAGATACCCAGGTTATACCAGCATGGTCCATATCACTATATACAAGAAGATGTATAACTTATACCAGCTGTACATATATAATTATATACAGGAGATACCCAGGTTATACCAGCATGCTCCATATCACTGTATACAAGATGTATAACTTATACCAGCTGTACATATATAATTATATACAGGAGATACCCAGGTTATACCAGCATGCTCCATATCACTGTATACAAGATGTATAACTTATACCAGCTGTACATATATAATTATATACAGGAGATACCCAGGTTATACCAGCATGCTCCATATCACTATATACAAGAAGATGTATAACTTATACCAGCTGTACATATATAATTATATACAGGAGATGCCCAGGTTATACCAGCATGCTCCATATCACTGTATACAAGATGTATAACTTATACCAGCTGTACATATATAATTATATACAGGAGATACCCAGGTTATACCAGCATGCTCCATATCACTATATACAAGAAGATGTATAACTTATACCAGCTGTACATATATAATTATATACAGGAGATACCCAGGTTATACCAGCTGTACATATATAATTATATTCAGGAGATACCCAGGTTATACCAGCATGGTCCATATCACTATATACAAGAAGATGTATAACTTATACCAGCTGTACATATATAATGATATACAGGAGATGCCCAGGTTATACCAGCATGCTCCATATCACTATATACAAGAAGATGTATAACTTATACCAGCTGTACATATATAATTATATACAGGAGATACCCAGGTTATACCAGCATGCTCCATATCACTATATACAAGAAGATGTATAACTTATACCAGCTGTACATATATAATTATATACAGGAGATACCCAGGTTATACCAACATGCTCCATATCACTATATACAAGAAGATGTATAACTTATACCAGCTGTACATGTATAATTATATACAGGAGATACCCAGGTTATACCAGCATGCTCCATATCACTATATACAAAAAGATGTATAACTTATACCAGCTGTACATATATAATTATATACAGGAGATACCCAGGTTATACCAGCATGCTCCATATCACTGTATACAAGAATATGTATAACTTATACCTGCTGTACATATATAATTATATACAGGAGATACCCAGGTTATACCAGCATGGTCCATATCACTATATACAAGAAGATGTATACCTTATACCAGCTGTACATATATAATTATATACAGGAGATACCCAGGTTATACCAGCATGCTCCATATCACTATATACAAGAAGATGTATAACTTAAACCAGCTGTACATATATAATTATATACAGGAGATACCCAGGTTATACCAGCATGCTCCATATCACTATATACCGTGCCTTGCGAAAGTATTCGGCCCCCTGGAACCTTTCAACCTTTTGCCACATTTCATGCTTCAACAAAATGATATAACATTTTAAATTTTTGGTGAAGAATCAACAACAAGTGGGTCACAATTGTGAAGTGGAACAAAATTTATTGGATCATTTAAACTTTTTTTGTAATAATAAAACTGAAAAGTTGGGCGTGCAAAATTATTCAGCCCATTTACTTTCAGTTCAGAAAACTCACTCCAGAAGTTGATTGAGGATCTCTGAATGATCCAATGTTGTCCTAAATGACTGGGGGCGGCGCATACAATGGAAAGATTCCCCACAGCGCCCCCTGCTGGAGGGAGGAGGGAGCTGTGAGGACAGGTACAGTGCCTTGCGAAAGCATTTGGCCCCCTGGAACCTTTCAACCTTTTGCCACATTTCATGCTTCAACAAAATGATATAACATTTTTAATTTTTGGTGAAGAATCAACAAGTGGGTCACAATTGTGAAGTGAAAGGAAATTTATTGGATCAATTCAACTTTTTTAGTGATAATAAAACTGAAAAGTTGGGCGTGCAAAATTATTCGGCCCATTTACTTTCAGTTCAGAAAACTCCCTCCAGAAGTTGATTGAGGATCTCTGAATGATCCAATGTTGTCCTAAATGACTGATGAAGAGAAATAGAATCCACCTGTGTGTAATCAAGTCTCCGTATAAATGCACCTGCTCTGTGATAGTCTCAGGGTTCTGCATCATGAAGACCAAGGAACACACCAGGCAGGTCCCTGATACTGTTGTGGAGAAGTTTAAAGACGGATTTGGATACCAAAAGATTTCCCAAGCTTTAAACATCCCAAGGAGCACTGTGCAAGCGATCATATTGAAATGGAAAGAGTATCAGACCACTGCAAATCTACCAAGACCCGGCCGTCCCTCTAAACTTTCATCTCAAACAAGGAGAAGACTGATCAGAGATGCAGCCAAGAGGCCCATGATCACTCTGGATGAACTGCAGAGATCTACAGCTGAGGTGGGAGAGTCTGTCCATAGGACAACAATCAGTCCAACACTTCACAAATCTGGCCTTTATGGAAGATTGGCAAGAAGAAAGACATTTCTCAAAGATATCCATAAAAAGTCTTGTTTACAGTTTGCCACAAGCCACCTGGGAGACACCAAACATGTGGAAGAAGGGGCTCTGCTCAGATGAAACCAAAATCCAACTTTTTGGAAACAATGCAAAACGATATGTTTGGCGTAAAAGCAACACAGCTCATCACCCTGAACACACCATCCCCACTGTCAGACATGGTGGGGGCAGCATCATGGTTTGGGCCTGCTTTTCATCAGCAGGGACAGGGAAGATGGATAAAATTGATGGGAAGATGGATGGAGCCAAATACAGGACCATTCTGGATGAAAACCTGTTGGAGTCTGCAAAAGACCTGAGACTAGGACGGAGATTTATCTTCCAACAAGACAATGATCCCAAACATAAAGCAAAATCTACAATGGAATGGTTCAAAAATAAAGGTATTCTGGTCTTAGAATGGCCAAGTCACAGTCCAGACCTGAATCCAATTGAGAATATGTGGAAAGAGCTGAAAACTGCTGTTCACAAACGCTCTCCATCCAACCTCAAAGAGCTCCAGCTGTTTTGCAAGGAAGAATGGGCAAGAATTTCAGTCTCTAGATGTGCAAAACTGATAGAAACATACCCCAAGAGACCGCAGCTGTAATCGCAGCAAAGTATTAATGCAAGGGGGACGAATAATTTTGCACGCCCCACTTTTCAGTTTTATTATAACAAAAAAAGTTTAAATGATCCAATAAATTTTGTTCCACTTCACAATTGTGACCCACTTGTTGTGGATTCTTCACCAAAAATGTAAAATGTTATATCTTTTTGTTTGAAGCCTGAAATGTGGCAAAAGGTTGAAAAGTTCCAGGGGGCCGAATACTGTTGCAAGGCACTGTATAATTATATACAGGAGATACCCAGGTTATACCAGCATGCTCCATATCACTATATACAAGAAGATGTATAACTTATACCAGCTGTACATATATAATTATATACAGGAGATACCCAGGTTATACCAGCATGGTCCATATCACTATATACAAGAAGATGTATAACTTATACCAGCTGTACATATATAATTATATACAGGAGATACCCAGGTTATACCAGCATGCTCCATATCACTATATACAAGAAGATGTATAACTTATACCAGCTCTACATATATAATTATATACAGGAGATACCCAGGTTATACCAGCATGCTCCATATCACTATATACAGAAGATGTATAACTTATACCAGCTGTACATATATAATTATATACAGGAGATACCCAGGTTATACCAGCATGGTCCATATCACTATATACAAGAAGATGTATAACTTATACCAGCTGTACATATATAATTATATACAGGAGATACCCAGGTTATACCAACATGCTCCATATCACTATATACAAGAAGATGTATAACTTATACCAGCTGTACATATATAATTATATACAGGAGATACCCAGGTTATACCAGCATGGTCCATATCACTATATACAAGAAGATGTATAACTTATACCAGCTGTACATATATAATTATATACAGGAGATACCCAGGTTATACCAGCATGCTCCATATCACAATATACAGAAGATGTATAACTTATACCAGCTGTACATATATAATTATATACAGGAGATACCCAGGTTATACCAGCATGGTCTATATCACTATATACAAGAAGATATAACTTATACCAGCTTTACGTATATGTATAATATACAATATGTACAATAAAATATGTATAATATACAGGAGCTGTATATATGTGATCTGATGCATGTATACATGTATAAAGCTTTACGGTTTCATTTCACTTTTTTTTTTTCTACCTTGAAGCTGCTTTTTGTCTGTGAAGCTCCTAATAATTTCGATGACTTAGCATGACTGATTACTGAGTGGAAACAAATGGGCTGAGAGCACCTAGGAAGGAGCTGAGAACACAAGACGAGTGTTGAGATGCTATAGACTTTGACAGGCTCTCTAGGAGTTGCCTCCGTATGTGCTTCAGACGTGTCCTTCACTGTCTTTGATATTCATCAGCCATCAGCACTTTGAATTTCTTGTTTGAGTGTTTTTGGGTTTGAAGTTTTACTGTTCATCAGACAATAGAAGCAAATAAATCCAAGAAATCTGAAAAACTGTAACGTAACAGTTTGGGTGCCATCATTTACAGTCAGCTGGGATTTACTTCTTACGAAGCTCCACAACAGCAACTGAGGAACCAGAACCTTTGGGTCAAAGCCACTTATGTCTGAAACCATTATGATAATTGAAAGGATTGTCCCATATTAGAACACCCTCTCTAAAAGAGGACCCATTGGCTTTCAGTTGTTGTTGTTATGGGGCAGCTTTAGCATAAAGTCTATCTCTCTTTAGCTATCCGTATAGAGCCACCTGCTGTTTGTTTTATTTTCTCATTTCTTTGACCTGCTCACTGAGATTGCCGCACATCTCAGTTTTATACTTCAACTCCTCCTGAGCTGTGATTTGGAAAGCATGTACACGCCTCCTGAGCTGTGATAGGGAGAGCTGAGACACGCCTCCTGAGCTGTGATAGGGAGAGCTGAGACACGCCTCCTGAGCTGTGATAGGGAGAGCTGAGACACGCCTCCTGAGCTGTGATAGGGAGAGCTGAGACACGCCCCCTGAGCTGTGATAGAGAAATCATGGACACACCCCCTGAGCTGCAGCAGAAAAGACACTCCCCTTGAGCTCTCAGCTTGATATAAATCTTGCAGAGCGATGAATGAGGAGATCTCTGGATCCATGTCAGGTACAGCCCCATAGAGTTTAATGGAGCGTGAACACTAGTAGGACCCCAGCCAATCAGACATTTATCCCCTCTTCTGTGAATAGGGAATAAGTCTTTGTAACAGGACATCCCCTTTAAGTAGTAGATGTTAAAATTTGAGTTTTCACTACAGACCTCCATTATTGGAACTTGTTAAGTTGTACATTTTTGAGGTTTAGCTCATAGGACCTCAGTACTGGAGCATGTTAAGCACTGAACCGCCACACCGAATAGTCAGTAATCATTTCTAAGCTACATTGTCTCCCATCATGTCTTAAAGGTGTGTTTTTTTTATTATTTCCACCAATGTGTATGGCTAGCAAGACATAAGCAAGTAAGCTGTAAATTACCGTGTGGATTTTTAAGGGCTCAACAACTGCCACTTCCGTTAAGAAGGAAGAACAATTATTCATTACACCTTAATAATATGTAGGTCTAGATTCCTCACCTAGGAACACAATTACTGAAGATGCACCCAAATCTCTATTTGTTGCTTGTCACATTAAAAAAACAATTGACAAAGTAAATTCCATCTTCCACCGTTCCACCATAATGTAAACAGTAGTGGCAGCAATCGTTTGCAAAGGATTATGGTTGTTTGGTTATCGTTTTTGGGGGCATTTATTGAGCAAGCGTGAGAGTACCGAGACTGACAGGATAATGTGTGGTGGTTAGAGCCTCTATCAATTCCTCGTCTTTGCCCGGTGACACACCACTCTCTGCTGGCTTTTTTGTTGTCTGCTCACATGAAAGAAAAATGTTGTTTTGACGGCTGTTGACTTTTGACAGACTACAAAAGAAAAAAAGGTCTTCCTTTCAGGAGAATCTAAGTGCTCTGCCAGCTGAAGATGAATTCTGAGAACTTAAGAGTGTGTCTCTTAGTATTATGTGAAGAGCATTCACTGCATTAGGGTTTGTGTTGCTGGTTTCTGGAGGGGCTCCAATGTTGATTGTCTTCCCAATGTATGAAGGACTAACGTTAGTCACATTGCATCAAACATTGAATTGCTCAAAACAACATAACATTTCATTTTGTAGTCTGTGATGATTGATTGTGATTGTTTTTTTTTTCTTTCTTTTTTGTTTCTTTTATGTCTGAGGTCATGTGTAGCTCTCGAGTACATAAACCTTAAGATGCTCAGACACATTGCACAAATATCATTCAAAATTTTTCAACCCAAGGTTGAATAAAAACTTTGTACCAGAATTGCTTAAGGCTACTTTCACACTAGCGTTTTTGCTGTATCTGGCAGGATGCAGCAAAAACGCTTCCACTACTGATAATACAACCAACTGCTTCCATTATGAACGGATCCTTTTGTATTATCTTTAACATACCCAAGACGGATCCATTGTGAACTCCACTGAAAGTCAATGGGGGACGGATTTGTTTTCTACTGTGCCAGATTGTGTCAGAGAAAATGGATCCGTCCCCATTGACTTGCATTGGGGGTCATGACGGATCTGTCTTGCTCCGCATCCCAGGATGGAAAGCAAACTACAACATGTTGCGGTTTGCTCTCCGGTCTGGGAACGCAACTAAACGGAACAAAATGCGTTTTGGGGCACTTTGTTCTGTTCAGTTCAGTTTTGTCCCCATTGACAATGAATGGGGACCAAATGGAAGCGTTATTTCCAGTATTGAGACCCTATGATGGAACTCAATACCAGAAAATTTAAACTCTAGTGTGAAAGTAGCCTAAAATGGTTTCCCAGGACATTGTAAATAGAGATGAGCGAACATGCTCGAAATGAGCACTGTACCACTCGGCTCCCCTGCACTCGCATGGGCGCAGGCAGCCACTTCCGTCCTCCTCAGGAGGATGGAAGCGGCTGCCTGCGCCCATGCAAGCGCAGGGGAGCCGAGCAGTACAGTGCTCGTTTTGAGCACGTTCGCTCATCTCTAATTGTAACTGATGACCTAGTCCCTGGATAGGTCATCATTAGAGATGAACAAAGTTTTGAAAAATTTGATTTGGCAGCTTCGCCAAAGTTTGGCAAGAAATTCAATTCATATTGATGATTCATCACAAATCGCTATTAGAGATGAGCGAGTAGTGTTCGATCGAGCTGGTATTCGATCGAATACTACGATATTCGGCACACTCGATTTCAATCGAGTATAACGGCGATGGCGCACTTAGAATTCGTTTCCCCTCCCACCTTCCCTGGCGCTCTTTTTCCACCAATCAACATGCAGGGGGGGTATGACAGGCACGCTGAGCACGCTGGCAGCGCGAAAACAGCGTCTACATGCATTGGCTGGAAAAACCATGTGACCTCGAATATTAAAAACTCAGCTCTTCCTGCTCGTACGCATATGCTGCGTGAACTTAGTCAGGGACAGAGGCTGGAGAAGGGAGAGACAGATTTTAGCTGTTGGACAGGCAGGAGCGTGAATAAAAGCCCTTATCAGGGCTACTACAGTGGACTTCAGTGATAGCTTTACTACAATATAGACTTTACAGAGAACGGCTGCTGTATTCAGGGATAGCTGCTGGAGTAGGGACAGAGAGAGGCATTAGTGGTGTATTAGGTGCTCTGCTACATACCAAACTATATTTGGGCACTACTGCTGTGTACCTTGAAATATACAATATCTAGGCCTTTTAATTGGCAACTGTACTGTGCGTTCTCTTGCTAAATAATTTCACATACCTGGTGTAAATACCCACCGTCTGTTCAGTTAGTACACGGCTGTGTACTTTGAAATATACAATATCTAGGCATTTTAATAGGCCACTGTACTGTGCGTTCTCTTGCTAAATTATCTCACATACCTGGTGTAAATACCCACCGTCTGTTCAGTTACTACACGGCTTTGTACTTTGAAATATACAATATCTAGGCATTTTAATAGGCCACTGTACTGTGCGTTCTCTTGCTAAATTATCTCACATACCTGGTGTTAATACCCACCGTCTGTTCAGTTAGTACACGGCTGTGTACTTTGAAATATACAATATCTAGGCATTTTAATAGGCCACTGTACTGTGCGTTCTCTTGTTAATTATCTCACATACCTGGTGTAAATACCCACCGTCTGTTCAGTTACTACACGGCTGTGTACTTTGAAATATACAATATCTAGGCATTTTAATAGGCCACTGTACTGTGCGTTCTCTTGTTAAATTATCTCACATACCTGGTGTAAATACCCACCGTCTGTTCAGTTACTACACGGCTTTGTACTTTGAAATATACAATATCTAGGCCATTTAATAGGCCACTGTACTGTGCGTTCTCTTGTTAAATTATCTCACATACCTGGTGTAAATACCCACCGTCTGTTCAGTTACTACACGGCTTTGTACTTTGAAATATACAATATCTAGGCCATTTAATAGGCCACTGTACTGTGCGTTTTCTTGTTAAATTATCTCACATACCTGGTGTACATACCCACCGTCTGTTCAGTTAGTACACGGCTGTGTACTTTGAAATATACAATATCTAGGCATTTTAATAGGCCACTGTACTGTGCGTTCTCTTGCTAAATTATCTCACATACCTGGTGTTAATACCCACCGTCTGTTCAGTTAGTACACGGCTGTGTACTTTGAAATATACAATATCTAGGCATTTTAATAGGCCACTGTACTGTGCGTTCTCTTGCTAAATTATCTCACATACCTGGTGTAAATACCCACCGTCTGTTCAGTTACTACACGGCTTTGTACTTTGAAATATACAATATCTAGGCCATTTAATAGGCCACTGTACTGTGCGTTTTCTTGTTAAATTATCTCACATACCTGGTGTACATACCCACCGTCTGTTCAGTTACTACACGGCTTTGTACTTTGAAATATACAATATCTAGGCATTTTAATAGGCCACTGTACTGTGCGTTCTCTTGCTAAAATTATCTCACATACCTGGTGTTAATACCCACCGTCTGTTCAGTTAGTACACGGCTGTGTACTTTGAAATATACAATATCTAGGCATTTTAATAGGCCACTGTACTGTGCGTTCTCTTGCTAAATTATCTCACATACCTGGTGTAAATACCCACCGTCTGTTCAGTTACTACACGGCTTTTGTACTTTGAAATATACAATATCTAGGCATTTTAATAGGCCACTGTACTGTGCGTTCTCTTGCTAAATTATCTCACATACCTGGTGTTAATACCCACCGTCTGTTCAGTTACTACACGGCTGTGTACTTTGAAATATACAATATCTAGGCATTTTAATAGGCCACTGTACTGTGCGTTCTCTTGTTAAATTATCTCACATACCTGGTGTAAATACCCACCGTCTGTTCAGTTTACTACACGGCTGTGTACTTTGAAATATACAATATCTAGGCATTTTAATAGGCCACTGTACTGTGCGTTCTCTTGTTAAATTATCTCACATACCTGTGTAAATACCCACCGTCTGTTCAGTTACTACACGGCTTTGTACTTTGAAATATACAATATCTAGGCCATTTAATAGGCCACTGTACTGTGCGTTCTCTTGTTAAATTATCTCACATACCTGGTGTAAATACCCACCGTCTGTTCAGTTACTACAACGGCTTTGTACTTTGAAATATACAATATCTAGGCCATTTAATAGGCACTGTACTGTGCGTTTTCTTGTTAAATTATCTCACATACCTGGTGTACATACCCACCGTCTGTTCAGTTAGTACACGGCTGTGTACTTTGAAATATACAATATCTAGGCATTTTAATAGGCCACTGTACTGTGCGTTCTCTTGCTAAATTATCTCACATACCTGGTGTTAATACCCACCGTCTGTTCAGTTAGTACACGGCTGTGTACTTTGAAATATACAATATCTAGGCATTTTAATAGGCCACTGTACTGTGCGTTCTCTTGCTAAATTATCTCACATACCTGGTGTAAATACCCACCGTCTGTTCAGTTACTACACGGCTTTGTACTTTGAAATATACAATATCTAGGCCATTTAATAGGCCCACTGTACTGTGCGTTTTCTTGTTAAATTATCTCACATACCTGGTGTACATACCCACCGTCTGTTCAGATTACTACACGGCTTTGTACTTTGAAATATACAATATCTAGGCATTTTAATAGGCCACTGTACTGTGCGTTCTCTTGCTAAATTATCTCACATACCTGGTGTAAATACCCACCGTCTGTTC